>JBBYHO010044915.1:0-10258 GCA_038382025.1 Adansonia gregorii
CTTTAAATTTGCCTTCTAATTAAGTCTCGAGATGCCAAAAATTAAACCCAAACAAAATGGGGTATCTACAAGTCATGAAAAATAACTCAAATATCCCTCAAGTACATGAAACTACATGAAAGTCCCTAGATCATGGGAAATGACCTAAATGACTCCAACATTTGTAAAATTGCATAAAAGTCCTTGGATTATGAAAATAATCTAAATGACATTAAAATGCATGAAATAACATCAAAGCTCAAGTTATGGAAAATGACCTAAATGACATCAAAATTCAAAAAATTGTATTTAAGTCTCTAGATTATAGAAAATGAACTAAATGACATTAATATACATGAAATAACAAAAAAGTCCCTAAGTCGTGGAAAATAACCTAAATGACATCAAAATTTATCAAATTGTATTTAAGTTGTTAGATCACCGAAAATGACTTAAATGACATTAACATGCATGAAATGACATAAAATTCCCTAAGTCATGTCGCAACGTACCTTGGGGTGGACCTTCACGGATCTATGGTTGCACATGACGTAAAATATTTTCTTGACTTGGATGTATCTTTTTGACCGAGAGTTTTCTTTAGCGATGTGATGAGAAAGAGAATGTATAGATTCTTGACTTATGGTACAGTGAAAAGGACCATAAGATGAATCGCTCATCTTATTGGTCTCGGATGACCATCATGAAATGGCCAATGTTTGGAGTCATCAATGATCATTTAGAGTTAGGCATGATCGAATGCCTATTAAAACCTATATTTTGAGTGATGAAACTCAAAACATTGATCCCATGGTCTACGTAATACAAAGATTCATCGTTTGGGTTCAGGAGTTGGATACACATAATGAGGTACGAACTTTTTCGCGACACCAGCAATCGATACCTTACAAGCTATGTCTTGTCTTAGTTTTGATTCTTTTGATCTTAACTTGTCATTATTTCGATATAACCTTCTTTTAATCATGAATCTTATAGAAATACAAATCCAAGTTTTGATGGGGAATGTTCCACTTTGGGCACTAGAGAGATACCCACATTGAATATTACCTTTAATTTTATTTAAAATGTTTTGAAAACATGAATGCCATAATCATCACAAAGAAATCATTTTAGTAAGACAACAAATGAAGTAACATAACATGGATCATTCAATGCAATGATAAGGAAAATGAATGGACTATTAGAATTTATCTCGCAATTGGCATCAATTATTTAAGAATAACTGAATAGATAATTTTCTTGATGGATCTGGGTTTCTTGTTTAAACAAGGTTTGTTTGACATATTCATGGAAATCCAAGAAGGAGAAAGAAAAGATTAATTGTAGTTGAAAAATAGGGTTGGAGTATCCCCATGAATGGAAAATAATTTTTGACAAAGGAAGATTTTTAAATCTTGACAAATTTGAGAAGCAAGGTTGGAGTATCCCCTCAAAAGGTCATGGTTGGAATGTCCCCATGGATGAGAAATAATTTTGATAAAGAAAGATTTTTAAATCTTAATAATTTTGAAGAGTGGTGCTGGAGTATCCTCTCACAATAGGGTTGAAGTATCCCCAAAAGTGACATATCTAACACTCTTTAGAAAAGTCAAGTTAGAAAACATAAGTTGACAAAACTTTATGATTTATGAAATGTGTGAGAATTTTATAACTTTTGGCAAAAGAAATTATTGTGAATAAGGATGGTAAAGATGTAAAATATGTTTATGCCTTGATACAAACCTATAGGAGGTCAAAGCATGTTCTTAAGTCTGATCGAGTTGATATAGAGACATTTAAATATCTTGAGGCAAAATTCGAGAAAACAATTCAATTTTGACCATAATCGAAAATAGAGGACAAAGCAAAGCAAGAGGTATTTCTTATATTCTTTATGTTTACGGGTCCAAACTCAAGTCATTGACATTCGAACATCTATGACTGAAGGGAAAGAGTGGCATGAGCATCATGAACTCATTTGCATAGCCCCTGAGTAACTTGGGATGATGAAATAGCTCGTTGATCATACCACTCAAGGTATTGACTCAAAAACAAGGCACAAACGTTTGAAGAACAAGTGTAAGGTCATTTTCATTGCAAAATTAGAAGATTTGAGTTTGTTTAACCAAGATTCTAGATTTGAAAAACTTAATTTTCCCTAAGATATTTTGCTAGCTTTAAGGAAAATGCTAAATCCATCCTAATCCTCATTGGTTAAGGTTAACATGCTTGGCTTGGGGAGGTTTTGAAAATCAATTTTTGACAACCATCAAACATGCATCTTGACAAGGAGAAGACAACAAACATATGAATGGATGACACATAACATGAATAGGGATGCTAACTTTACCAATCGTCTAGACAAAGGAAATGTTATACATTTTGACAGGAAAATGCTATGGAAGCTGAAAATGATAATGATTCATGACAATAAGCAAGCTGATGTTATAATGATTCATACAGGGATTATGGATAACAAGATGTATCGATATGGCATAAAATGCATGAGCAAGAGCTATCAAAATAATAAGGATGACATGAGGTATTTTGCACACCAAAAGGGCATTATGGCATCTAAATCCTAAACTACCACAATCAAAAGCCACAATAATGCATGATAATCCTAAGAGGGTGATGGAAACATAGAGAGCTCACTAAAATGATGAAGATGCTAAAAAATAAAAAATAAAAGTGATAAAATGAGAAGTTATGCCAATAAAACTTCACTTCTTAGCCAAATAATTGGAGCAGTAAAGATGGTTTGAATTTTTTCCTTTCCTTGTTAATAAGCAAGAAAAAGAGAGAACTAATGAGGTCTTGGTTTTGGTATGGATGAAGGTGATTTTTACAATGTGTAATGGTTGGGGAATAAGTGTTTTAAGGTTGTTTTTAGGTAGTGGGTACAGAGCTACAGGGTTCTATTTTTCTTGGTGTAGGAATGGTTTTGTAAGTTAAAAATGAGTTGGAATCTAACCTTTTTCAGCTGAGATAGAAGTCCCTTTATACCAGCATTTTGGAGCCAAATTAGAAGTGTTTTTGGCCATTTCTCAAGAGGGACAAGGTGATGTCAGAATTGTGGCTATAAGATGGCTGTGGGGAGTAACTTGCTACCAATGTGATAGGCATAGGGTGGCTGGCTTAAATGTTAAAATGATTTTCCAGCAAAAAGGGTCGCTGATGGTGACATTGGTTAATAAGCTAGGGAGTAGGGTAATCATGTGATATTGACCTTTTTTTATCTAATTTAGACTGCAAAAAAAATATTTTGATAATTCAAAAGTCCAAATTTGTAATTTGACATGAACTTTAATCTTTTTTTTAATACAAATAAACGAGTTAAAATCAAGTTTTTGATCAATGGTGTATGAGTCAAAAATGCTTGGACCATGGAAAATTAACTCGGTTACTAAAAAAATTAGCCCGAACAAAATAAGGTGTCTATAGCTGCTGCTCTTTGACCGTTGCTGAGAATTAGGAACAGGGCAAAGAAAAATAGACACTATTTTGTTCGAGGTGGAACGATGTTCCCCAGAACACTAAGGTGTTAGGTTTTCTAAGGTTTGACCCTCTTAGGCAAGCACAGAGTAACATGTATTTTTTATGTGGGTGCTGCCAACTTGTGCAGGCTTTGACTTAAACTTGGGTTCCACCAGTTCATGTGGGCTTTGATTCAAGTATCGTTAGTTTGTGCAGGTTTTGACTTAGACTTAGTTGCCACCAGCTCGTGTGGGTTTTGACTCAAGTGCTGCCTACTTGTGCGGGCTTTGACTTAAACTTGGGTGCCACCAACTTATGTGGGCTTCGAAAAGATACCATTGACTTGTGGGCTTTGAAAAGATGCCACTAACTTGTGGGCTTTAAAAGGGTGCCATTAACTTATGGGCTTTTGTAAAGATGCCACTGACTTATAGGCTTTGAAAAGATGCCACTGACTTGTGTGCTTTAAAAGGGTGCCACTGACTTGTGAGCTTTTGCAAAGGTGCCACTCACTTGTGGGCTTTGAAGAGGTGTCACTGATTTGTGGGCTTGGAAAAGGTGCCACTGACTTATGGGCTTTGAAAGGGTATTGATAATGTTTTTTTTATAAAACTTCTAATACAAGTTTTTCTTAACAAAAGTTCATGACAAAAGTTCCCGATGAAATGGTTTTGACACCAGTTTTTGATAAAATGCTTGACAAAGCTTCTGACGAATGTTCTCGACAAAAGTTTTTGAAGATAGTTTTTGGACGACAATTTCTTGATACTGGCCCTTTGATAGTAGTTTCTTGATAAAAAAAGGTTTTGACATGAGGTGATAAGGAGAAAAAAAACTTAACTGAATGACATTTAGTTTGCGAAGCTTAGAGCACTTACCAGAAATTCTTTGAAGGTTCAATAAACCTGGCTTAGAGTGATATTGTAAAAATAACGATGTATGATGGTAATGTGAATGTATGATGTGGAATGCTATCATGATTGCATGATGTGGAGTCTAATACAGGAGATTAATGTAGTTTTCCTTGTACGTCATTCAGACTCTCATAGGAATGGTGATTTGTCTTTGATACGACTATGGAAGAAAATTTTCCTAATCCCGCTGGGGATTATAGGTTGTTTCTGCTCCACTAAGGATATGACCAAAAATTTAGTCTTAAAAATTTGGACTGTTGTGTTTCTCGATTTGGGAGGCTTAATCATTTTCCTAACAAATAGAGGGCATCATCAATAATTTGAAGACTATTCGATCGATTATGTTGATGTCTCTAGTTTAATAGTATTCTGATAGAATGCATGGGTCAATTTTTGGTTAGCTTGAAATGATTTTTCTTAAGATGTTGTTTGTGAAAAGAAGAAATGGTTTGGTGTATGGTCATGCCAAACCGATGTTTGGATGCGAAACATGCATGATTTTAATGATCAAGGTGTAAGCAGAGTTCCCTGTGCTTTTCTTTTCCTTTCAATGTAATATCAAGATGTCATGATGCATATTTAAGTTAATTATCAAACATTATCAACTAAATGACAAGTGTAATGTGAAGCGTAAAGGGGTTAAAAGAAACAAGGTAATATTTATTCATGATAACAAAGAGACATAACTTGGTATATGTTTTGACAAATAATTGATAGGGTAGCGAGAAAGATGACCTTTTGGGTAAAAAATGCCTCTAACAATCATGACATGGATGTTCTTTAGGCATTTTTCAGAATCTTTCTCAAACAATGAATGTGCCTAGCATGAGTTGATCTTCAAAAGATCTCAAGGATTACTTTGCATTGTCTTGTAGGTACTTTCAATTTATGTCTCGTCAAAATTGATCTTCTCAAGTTACCTTTACGGGTTTTCAACTGTAGTTGGATTGGTTGCCCAGATGTCCTTTTGGAATTTTCATCTAGACCTCTCTTTGTTTCCTTCATTTTTTTTTCATTTTTTGTTTTGTTTTTATTTTTTGTTTTTTGTTTTGTTTTTTTTGCTTTCTCCCCTTTTTGAAGGATGCTTTTTTAGTCCCTTATGTGTAATGTTTCTGGATGGAATCTGAGTTGATTGTGTTAGCCAAGACATTGCTGTCATTTTTGTCAAGATTAGGGCCCCTCAGGAGAAGGCTTGCTTTATGACATACTGTCTTTCCTAATTAGGGGTCCACTTACCCCATGCTTTTTTGTGAATTGGGAGGATCTTCTTCAATACCAATTCACCTATGTAAAATTATCATGGGCACATCCTTTTTTCATGGGCTCTGATCATACATCTTTGATACATTTGACCATGGCAGATGGTCTTCATGCATTTTTCCTTGATGAGGTTAAGCTGGTCATATCTGTTCTTGACCCATTTGGCTTTTTCAAGTTTGGTTTCCATCAAGACTCTGAGATAAGGGATCTCGACTTTGATAGGCAATACAGCTTCCATCCCATAGCAAGAGAAAATGGGGTAGCACCTGTGAAAGTGCGAATTAAGGTCCGATAGGCATGAAGTACAAAGAATAGCTTCTCATGCTAGTCTTTGTAAGTCTCGACCATTTTCTCAACTATTCTTTTAATGTTTTATTGGTTGCCTCAATTGCCTTATTCATCTTTGGGCGATAAGGGATAGTGTTATGATGCTGGATCTTGAATTGTGAATAGACTGCTTGTATCATGTTATTGTTTAAATTACTTACGTTGTCTATAATGATTTGATTCATAAGGCCATATCTGCAGATGATGTCCCATTTAACAAACTTATAGATGGTCAATCTAGTGATATTAGCATACGAGGTAGCCTTTAACCATTTAGTGAAATAGTCAATTGCTACCAAGATAAAATGATGCCCATTGGAAGCTTTAGGGGTGATTGGCATAATCACGTCCATACCCCATATGAGAAGGGCCATAGGGCCATCATGACATGAAGTGGCACTGGAGGGATATGGATCTTGTCAGTATCGAATTGACACTTATGGCATTTTCAAGCATAATTGATGTAGTCTTTGTCGAGAGTTAACCAATAATAACCCGCTCTCATGATTTGCTTGGCCATCCGATGTCCATTAGCATGTGTGCCATAAATCCCTTTATAAACTTCTTCTAAGATCTGTTTGGCTTCAGGAGTGTCAACGCATTTGAGTAATACTTGATCGTGACTCCTTTTGTGTAAGATTTTTCCTTTTAGAACAAATCTCATAGCTAGCCTTATAATAGTCCTTTTACCAATTTCGATTGCATGTTTAGGATATTGCTGATCCTTTATGTAATAAAGGATTTCATAGTGCCATGATAGGCCGTCCTTATCTTTTTTGACATTATGACAATGAACTAGAGTTATGTAGATGCTTATCTGGATATGAGTAACCTCTGACTCCTTGTTGACTTTAAACATGGATGATAAGGTAGCCAAAGCATCAGCTATTTGATTCTCTTGTTGAGGTAAGTGTCAAAAACTAATATCATGAAATTCTTTCTTGAGCTCTGCTATCAGCTTCCCATACTGCATCAACTTGGCATCACGAGTTTGCCACTCTCCTTTCAATTGGTAGATGACTAGGGCTGAATCACCGAACACTTGTAATATCTTAACATCCTTCTCAATCCCTATTTGAAGCCCCATAACACAAGCTTCATATCCTGTAATATTATTCATATAGTTAAAATTTAGCCTTGCTATGAATAGATAATGACCCTAATCAGGTGATATCAATATTGGCCTAATTTCATGTCTTAGAGTGTTTGATGCTTCATCAAAATACATCTTCCATGATCGACCTTGGTTGGAGGCATCTTCATTCTTAAAAATGCACATTAGATCTTCATTTGGGAAGTCAAAATCTTCCAAGCTTGGAAAGCTAACTAGACTTTCGCTTTATAATTGGGCTCTCCATATTCAAAATCCTAATGTCCCAAGTCTTCGAAAAATGGGATAAATTGCTAGAACTAAAACTGACATAATAACAAAAGAGGAGCATAACTGGTATTTCCCCATAATCCCAAGAGTGGCACACAAGTATAGTCTCTACATTTGTACACAATCGACTGATGGAACACCCATGGGGCTCTCCACATGATTTTTTCCTTTTTGACATTTCGTAATTCCTCGTCCCAATGCTTTTCTGTCTTATCTTTATGACATTCTTCTTCTAATACCATGGAAAGATGATTCATATTGAAGAAGACACTTTGCCTGACTCTCTTTTTCCTAACATAAAGATGACTTAAGAGCCATATCTGGAGCAATGGGGCACACCCGATAAACCTTTCTGTTCTCATTCTTTTACAAAAGTTGAAAGCGCAGATGGTTTTGGTGATAATGATGGAATCAGCGTTGATGTTTTAAAATAAGCGAGAAAAGAAATCCTGACTACCACCTCTACATAACCCAAAGTTTTTAGGAATATAATGAGCCCGTAGATTGCCAAAGCATAGACATCTTGAGCTTTTTTTTATCAGAAAGATTTACCATTTCCTTTTTCAAGCTGGTCCAAGAGATACATTCGCTACTCCCTTTTACTTTAACGTGATTGTCAACCCATGCTTCTGTGACTCCAAGAATTTGCCTCAACCTCTTCTTGAATAGAGGAGGCGTTAGCACCTTGTAGTAAATTTGACCTGACTTGGCCCTTTCTATGTTAAGTAGTGCTATGCACTCATCAATGGTAAGGAGTAAATCTTATTGGTTGAAGGTGAAACATCAGTAGGCTGGATTCCAAAACTGTGCCACTGCTCGTGATAAGCCATCATCCAACTAAACTCGAGGTAAGAGAGCTATATCCCCAAATTTTTTAGTGAAGGTTTCTTTCATGTTGCTATCCTAATTGTCCTAAATATGCTTTAATTCCTAACTGTCATTTTGATGAAAACCAATCTTGACCTCGTCATGCATTTCTGAGATGTAGTTAGGCTTTAGGATGTCCTCATCTTGACATTGGCGGCCTTCTGACCATGTTCTAACATTTTCAAAAGACTCTATAGTTGAGATAAGCTATTGCTCCATAAATTATGCCTTTTGCTGAACACCAAACCAGAATAATTTTCCCAAAATGATGATTATCATGATGGTTATGATGAAATGATGCATGCACCAAAACATACACATAGTGAAAATGAGTTAGTGGAACATATAGGAGACAAATATAAAGAAATAAAATTTAAGAACATCAAAAGAGAAAGAAAAAATAAACGTCCTAGTCAAGGTGCCGAGACGACAGACGGGTAGTATTTCATCATGGCAAGATACAATCTACCCTTCATAAAGTGATGCTATATTTTATTTTGAAAAAAATGACTAGTAGCAATATTCGTTCATCACAACTAATGCGGGTTCACATTAAGCCATGACTTGGATAGCATAACGGTTTACAGTATAAGACATTGTGAACGATGATTTTGTTTCCCCGTCACTTATTTATACAAAGGTTAGCCGTCGTTCAAGTAGCACAACAGCATGTCTTGATAAACGATAAAAATATAGATATGGCTGACCATTTTATACTCATTGTCACCTACATAATTATGGTAATTAAAAGTAAAAGTTAGGAATGTTTTGATTAGGAATGTTTCCCCGAGTGACCTTATTCTCTAGGTATTCTAGCAGCATTCTAATTTGGTTTGACTTGGTTTAGCTTATAGGGCTCACTATATGAGGTTTAAGTTGACACCTAAACACGTATCTGAGTTACTCTTCCATCTGGTAAGGACAATCGAAGGACCCTGATCCTAGACCCATCAGGAGTTTGGCAGAACAGGTTTGATCCATTGGATGTATTTCCTTATGCAAATGCGAAGGGTTACTCATGAGAGACATAGGTAATTTACATCCAAGAAGTTGTCACCATGCCTATGTAGAGGGTTACTCACGAAGGTCGATAGCTCACTTCCTCCTAATAATTGGGTTATAACCATGCCATGAAGTTTGACAGGACACTAATGCACATGCAAATGTGCTGTGGATGATGGGGAAATGATTAACCCTTTTCGTTTACTTCCATATTACTATTTTTATTAAACTAATGATTATTCGAAAATAAGGTAACCTAATAATGATGTCAAACAAAAGATTAGTTGAAAAAACAAAAAAAGGGTCATAGTTAAATAATGACCGAAGATCAAAAGAACCGAAAACCTGGCAAGACATGGCTAGTTATTAGCCTAACTCTTTGTATTGTCCCTAGTGGAGTCACCAAGCTATCACAACATGCCTTGGGGTGGACCCTCGCAGATCTATGGGTACGCACAACCTAAAATATTTTCTTAACTTGGAAGTATCTTCTTCACTGATACTTTCCTTTAGCGATGTGATGAGAACAAGAATGTACGAATTCTCGACTTATAGTACAGTGAAAGGGATAATAAGATGAATCACTCATCTTATTGGTCTCGGATGACCATCACGAAGTGGCCAACATTTGGAGTTGCCATCGATCATTTAGAGTTAGGCATGACCGGATGCCTATTGAAACCTATATTTTGAGTTACGAAACTCAAAACATCGATCCCATTGTCTACGTAATGCAAAGATTCATTGTTTGGGTTCGAGAGTTGGTTATACACAATGAGGGATGAACCTCTTCGCGATGCCTGGAATCGGTACCTTACTAGCTATGTTTTGTCTTAGTTTTGATTCTTTTGATCTTAACTTATCATTGTTTTGATATAACCCTTTTTTAATGCATGAATCTTATAGAAATAAAAATCCAAGTTTTAATGAAAAGATTTAATCTCATATACGCCCCGGAGAGATGGGGAATATCGAGATTTTCAATAAAATGACATCTTGATTCTACTTTGAAAGTGGACTGTTCCACTTTGGGCACTAGAGAGATACCCAC
>JBBYHO010044998.1:0-10253 GCA_038382025.1 Adansonia gregorii
AAGGGTGGAAGGAAAGCTTTTCTTATAAATCCAAAGCATCAATATTGTGTATCCCAATAAGGAGAACATGATTGTAGTGCCCAAAACAAAAGAATGGAGATTATTACAAGTCTAAGTTAGTCTCATTTCACAGATGAACATTAATTACACGAAATATGGTGAAAAAAATGCTTTTCTTGCAAATCCAAAGCATTAATATCATCTATCCAAATGTGGGGAACATGATTGCAGTGCCAATGACAAAAAGATTGAAGATTATTACGAGTCTCCAATTTTGTCTTATTTCACGGACAAACTTTAACTATAAGGAAAATGGTGGGAAGAAAACCTTTCCTCGCAAATCCAAAGCATCAATATCGTGTATCCCAATGAGGAGAACATGATTGCAATGCCAAAAAGAAAAAGAATAGAGATTATTACGAGTATCCAAGTTTGTTTTGTTTCACAAATGTACTTTGATTATAAGAAAAATAATGAAAAGAAAAGCTTTTCTTGCAAGCCCAAAGCATCAATATCGTGTATCCTAGTGAGGACAACATGATTGTAGTACCCATAACAAAAAGAATAGAGATTATTACAAGTATCCAAGTTTATCTTATTTCATGGATGAACTTTGATTATAAGGAAAACGGTGGAAAGAAAAGCTTTTATTTCAAATCCAAAGTATCAATATTGTGTATCCCAATATGGAGAACATGATTGCAGTGCCAATAACAAAAAAGATAGAGATTATTATGGGTGTCGAAGTTTGGTTGATTTCACAAATGAACTTTGATTATAAGGAAAATGGTGGAACGAAAAGCTTTTCTTGCGAATACAAAGCATCAATATCGTGTATCCTAATGTGGAGAACTTGATTGTAGTGCCAATAACAAAAAAAATGGAGATTATTATGGGTATCCAAGCTTCTCTCATTTCATGGATGAACTTTAACTACAAGGAAAATGGTTGAAAGAAAAGCTTTTCTTGCAAATCCAAAGCATCAATATCATGTATCTTAATGAGAAAAAGATGATTGTAGTGCCCATAAGAAAAAGAGTGAAGATTATTGTGAGTATCCAAGTTTATCTTATTTCACGATTAAAATTTGATTTTAAGGAAAATGGTGGAACAAAAGGCTTTTGTTGCAAATCTAAAGCATCAATATCGTGCATCCTAATAAGGAGAGCATGATTGTGGTGCCCATAGGTATCCAAGTTTAACTAACTTCACAAATAAACTGTGATAATAAGGAAAATGATGAAGGAAAGCTTTTCTTCCAAATCCAAAGCATCAATACCGTGTATCCTAATGTAGAGAACATGATTGCATTGCTAATAACAAAAGGAATAGGGATTATTACGAGTATCCAAGTTTATCTTATTTCACAGATGAGCTTTGATTATAAGGAAAATGCTGGAAAGAAAAGCTTTTCTTGCAAATCCAAAGCATCAATATCATGTATCCCATTGTGGAGAACATGATTGTAGTGCCAATAACAAATAGAATGGAGATTATTATGAGTATCCAAGTTTGCCTCATTACAAAGATGAACATTAATTGCAAGGAAAATGGTGGAAAGAAAAGCTTTTATTTCAAATACATAGCTTCAACATCTTGTATCCCAATATGTAGAACATGATTGCAAAGCCAATAACAAAGAGAATAGAGATTATTATGGGTATCCAAGTTTGACTAATTTCATGGGTGAACTTTGATTATAAGGAAAATGCAGAAAGAAAAGCTTTTCTTGCAATTCCAAAGCCTCAATATCGTGTATCCCAATGTAGAGACATGATTGTTGTGCCAATAACAAATGGAATGGAGATTATTACGAGTATCCAAGCTTCTCTTATTTCATGGATGAACTTTGATTATAAGGAAAATGGTTAAAAGAAAATCTTTTCTTGCAAATCCAAAGCATCAAGATCGTGCAGCCCAATAAGGAGAACATGGTTATAATGCTCATAACAAAAAGAATGAAGATTAATACGAGTACCCAAGTTTATCTCTATTCAGGAAAACTTTGATTATAAGGAAAATGGTTGAAAGAAAAGCTTTTCTTACAAATCTAAAGTATCAATATTGTGTATCTCAATGAGGAAACATAAGTGTAGTGCCCATAATAAAAAGAATAAAGACTATTACGAGTAACCACGTTCACCTAATTTTACTGATTAACATTAATTGTAAGGAAAATGGTGGAAGGCAAAGCTTTTCTTGCAAATCCAATGCATCAAGATTGCGAATCCCAATGTAGGGAACATGATTGTAGTGTCAATAACTAAAAGAATGGAGATTTTTATGAGTATTCAAGTTTGACTCATTTCATGGATAAAGTTTGATTCTAAGGAAAATGGTGGAAAGAAAAGCCTTCCTTGGAAATCCAATGCATCAATATTGTGTGTCCCAACGAGCAGAACATGATTATAGTGCCCATAACAAAAAAAAATGGAGATTATTGCGAGTACCCGTGTTTGTCTCATTTCATGGATGAACATTAATTACAAGGAAAATGGTGGAAAGAAAAGGTTTTCTGGCAAATCCAAAGCATTAATATCGTGTATCACAATGTGGAGAACATGAGAGCAATGCCAATAACAAAAAGAATAGAATTATTACAAGTACCCAAGTTTGTCTCATTTCACAAATGAATATTAATTATAAGAGAAATGGTGGAAAGCAAAGCTTTTCTTGCAAATCAAAAGCGTCAATATCGTCTATCCAAATGTGGAGAACATGATTGTAGTGCCAACAACAAAAAGAATGGAGATTATTATGCATATACAAGTTTGTCTCATTTCACAGATGAACTATAATTATAGAAAAATGGCAGAAAAAAATCTTTTCTCGCCAAATCAAAGAATCAATATCTTATATCCTAACAAGGTGAACATGATTGTAGTGCCCAATAACAAAAAAAATGAAGATTATTACAAGTATCCATGTTTGTCTCAATTCATGGATGAGCTTTGATTATAACGAAATTTGTGGAAAGAAAAACCCTTTCTTGCAAATCCAAAGCATCAAAATCAGGTATCCTAATGAGGAGAACATGATTGTAGTGCCCATAACGAAAAGAATTATATCATTACGGGTATCCAAGTTTATCTCATTTCAAGGATGAAGTTTAATTATAAGGAAAATGGTGGAAAGAAAAGCTTTTCTTGCAATTCCAAAGCATCAATATCATGTATCCCAATGAAGAAAACATGATTGTCAAGCCTATAACATAAAGAATACGGATTATGATGAGTTTGTAAATTTGTCTCATTTCATAGATTAGCACTAATTATAAGGATAATGGTGGAAAGCAAAGCTTTTCCTGCAAATCCAAAGCCTCAAGATCGCGTATCCAAACGTGGGCAACACAATTGCAGTGCCAATAACAAAAAGAATAAAGATTATTATGACTATCCAAGTTTGTCTCATTTCAGAGATGAACTTTGATTATAAGGAAAATGGTGGAAACAAGATTTTTTTTTCCAAATCTAAAGCATTAATATCGTGTATCCCAATAAGGAGAACATGATTGTAGCACCCATAACAAAAAGAATGGAGATTATTATGAGTATCCAAGTTTGTCTCATTTCACGGATGAACTTTGATTATAAGTTAAATGGTTTTCTTGCAAATCCAAATCGTCAATATCGTGTATCCCAATGAGAAGAGCATGATTGTAGTTCCCCTAACAAAAAGAATGGAGATTATTACAAGTTTCCAGGTTTGCATCATTTTAAGTATAAACTTAGATTATAAGGAAAATGGTGGAAAAAAAGTGTTTCTTCCAAATCCAAAGCATCAATATCATGTATCCTAATATGGAGAACATGATTGTAGAGCCCAATGACAAAAGGAATGGTGATTATTATAAGAATCTAGGTTTGACTCATTTTACGGATGAACATTAATTATAAGAAAAATGATGAAAAGAAAAGTTTTTCTAGACAAATTAAAGCATCAATATCATGTATCCCAATAGGGCAAACATAGTTGTAGTGCCTAGAACAAATAGAATAGAAATTACTATGCGTATCCAAGTTTGCCTCATTTCGCGGATGAACTTTAATAGTCAGGAAAATGGTAGAAAGAAAAGCTTTTCTTGCCAAATCAAAGAATCAATATCGTCTATCCCAATGAGGTGAACATGGTTGTAGCGCCTAATAACAAAAAGAGTGGAGATTATTATGAGTATCCATGTTTGTCTTATTTCATGAAAGAACTTTGATTATAAGGAAAATGGTGGAAAGAAAAGCTTTTCATGCAAATCCAAAGCATTTATATCATGTATCCCAATGAGGAGAACAAGATTGTAGTACTTGCAACTAAAAGAATGGAGATTATTATGAGTATCCAAGTTTATCTTATTTCACATATGAACGTTAATTAGAAGGGAAATGGTCGAAAGAAAAGCTTTTCCTACAAATCCAAAGCTTCAATATCATGTTTCCCAAAATGGAGAACATGATTATAATGCCAATAACAAAAAGAATGGAGATTATTATTACTATCCAAGTTTGTCTCATTTCATAGATGAACAGTGATTATAAGGAAAGTGGGGGAAAAAATGCTTTTCTTGCTAAATCACAGCACCAATATCGTATGTCCCAAAGAGGTGAACATGATTGTGGTACCCATAAATATTAATTACAAGGAAAATGGTGGAACGCAAAGCTTTTCTTGCAAATCCAAAGAATCAATATCACATATCCCTATGTGGGGTACATGATTGTAGTGCCAATAACAAAAGAATAGAGATTATTACGAGTACCCAAGTTTGTTTTATTTCATGGATGAACTTTGGTTATAAGCAAAATGGTGAAAAGAAAAGCTTTTCTTGGAAATCTAATGCATCAATATCGTGTATTCAATAAGGAGAACATGATTACAGTGCCCAAAATAAAAAGAATGAAGATTTTTATGAGTATCCAAATTTGTCTCATTTCACAGATGAATATTAATTACTGGGAAAATGGTGGAAAGAGAAGCTTTTCTTGCAAATCTAAAGCATCAATATCATGCATCCCAATGTGGGGAACATGAACAAAAAGAATAGAGATTTTTATAGGTATCCAAGTTTATCTCCTTTCAAGGATAAACTTGGATTGTAAAGAAAATGGTGGAAAAAAAAGCTTTTCTTGCAAATCCAAAGCATCAATATCGTGTATCCCAACGTGGAGAACATGATTGCAGTGCCAATAACAAAAAGAAAAGAGATTATTACGAGTATCCAAGTTTGTCTTATTTCAGGGATAAACTTTGACTATAAGGCAAATGGTGGAAAGAAAAGCTTTTCTTGCAAATCCAAAGCATCAATATTATGTATTCCAATTAGGAGAACATGATTGTAGTGCCCATAAGAAAAGGAATAAAGATTAGTATGAGTATCCGAGTTTGTTTCATTTCATGAATAAACATTAATTACAAGGAAAACGATGGAAAGAAAAGCTTTTCTTGCAAATCCAAAGCTTCAATATCATGTATCCCAATCTAGAGAACATGATTAGAGCACCAATAACAAAATGAATAGAGATTATTATGACTATCCAAGTTTATCTTAGTTCATGGATGAACTTTGATTATGAGGAAAATGATCGAAAAAAAAGCTTCTCTTGCAAATCCAATGCATCGATATCATGTATCCCAATGAGGTGAACATGATTGTGGTGCCCATAAACATTAATTACGAGGAAAATGGTTTAAAACAAAGCTTTTCTTGCAAATCGAAAGCATCAATATAGCATATCCCAATGTGGGGAACATGATTGTAGTGCCAATAAGAAAAAGAATGGAGATTATTACGGATATCCAAGTTTGTCTCATTTCATGGATAAACATTAATTACAAGGAAAATGGTGGAAAGGGAAGCTTTTCTTGCAAATCTAAAGGATTAATATCGTGTATCCATATGAGGAGAACATGATAGTAGTGCCATAATAAAAAGAATGGAGATTATTATAAGTATCCAGGTTTGTTTGATTTTGTGGATGAACATTTATTGCAAGGAAAATGGTGGAAAGAAAAGCTTTTCTTGCAAATCCAAAGCTTCAATATTATGTATCACAATGTGGTGGACATGATTGCAGTGCCAATAACTAAAAGCATAGAGATTATTACGAGTATCCAAGTTTGTCTCACTTCACAAACGAATATTAATTACAAGGAAAATGATGTAAAGGAAAGCTGTTCTTTCAAATCCAAAGCTTCAATATCTTGCATCATAATGTGAAGAACATAATTGTAGTGCCAATAAGAAAAACAGTAGAGATAATTATGAGTGTCTAAGTTTATCTTATTTTACAGATGAACTTTGATTACAAGGAAAATAGTGAAAAGAAAAACTTTTCTTGCAAATCCAAAGCATTAATATTATGTGTCCCAATGAGGAGAACATGATTGTAGTGCCCATAACAGAAAGAATGGAGAGTATACGGGTATCCAAGTTTGCCTTATTTCACAGGTGAACATTAGTTACAAGGAACATGGTGGAAGGAAAAGCCATTCTTGCAAATCCAAAGCATCAAGATCTCGTATCCTAATGTGGAGAACATGATTCCAGTGCCGATAACAAAAAGAATGGAGATTATCATGAGTGTGCAAGTTTATCTCACTTCACAGATGAACAATAATTACAAGGAAAATGATGCAACGGAAAGCTTTTCTTACAAATCCAAGGCATCAATATCGTGTATCGCAATAAGAAGAACATAATTGTAGTTCCTGCAACAAAAAGAATGGAGATTATTATGAGTAAGAAAGTTTGTCTTATTTCACAAATAAACTTTGATTTTAAAGAGAATGGTGAAAAAAAAAGCTTTTCTTGCAAATCCAAAGCATCAATATCATCTATCCCAATTCGAAAAATGTGATTGCAGTGCCCACAACAATAAGAATGTAGATTGTTACGAGTATCCAAGTTTGTCTCATTTCATGGATAAGCTATGATTATAAGGAAAATGGTGGAAAGAAAAGCTTTTATTGCCAATCCAAAGTATTAATATCATGTATCCCAATGAGAAGAACATGATTGTAGTGCCCATAACAAAAAGAACGGAGATTATTAGTAGCTTCCAAGTTTGCATCATTTCATGCATAAACTTTGATTATAAGGAAAATAGTGGAAAGAAAAGCATTTCTTTCAAATCCAAAGTATCAATATCAAGTATCCCAATATGGAGAAGATGATCGTAGTGCCCAACCACAAAATTAATGGTGATTATTATAAGAATCCAGGTTTGACTCATTTTACGAATGAACTTTGATTATAAGGAAAATGGTGAAAAGAAAAGCTTTTCTTACCAAATTAAAGCATCAATATCATGTACCCCAATAAGGTGAACATGATTTAGTGCCTATAGCAAAAAGAATGGAGATTATTACGCATATCTAAGTTTGACTCATTTCACAGATAAACATTAATAATAAGGAAAATGGTGAAAAGAAAAGTACCTGCAAATCCGAAGTATCAATATCATGTATAACAATGTGGAGAACATGATTGCAGTGCCAATAACAAAAAGTATAGAGATTATTATAAGTATCCAAGTTTGCCTCATTTCATGGATGAACTTTAATTATAAGGAAAATGCTAGAAAGAAAAGCTATTTTTGCAAATCAGATGCATCAATATCGTGTATCCCAATTAGGAGAGCATGATTGTGTGCCCATAACAAAATTAATCGAGATTATTATGAGTATCCACGTTTATCTCATTTCACAAATAAACATTAATTACAAGGAAAATGACAAAAAGAAAATCTTTTCTTGCAATTCAAAAGCATTAAGATCATGTATTCTAATAAGGTGAACATGATTGTAATGCCAGTAACCAAAAAAAATAGAGATTATTACGAGCATCTAAGTGTGTTTCACTTCACAGATGGACATTGATAATAAGAAAAATGGTGGAAAGCAAAGCTCTTCTTACAAATCCAAATCATCAAAATCACGTATCCTAATGTAAGGAACATGATTGTAGTGCTAATAATAAAAAGAATGGAGATTATTATGAGTATCTGAGTTTATTTCATTTCACAGATGAACTTTGGTTATAAGGAAAATGGTGGAATGAAAAGCTTTTCTTGTAAATCTAAAGCATCAATATCATGTATCCCAATAAGGAAAACATGATTGTAGTGCCACAAAAAGAATAGAGATGATTAAAAGCATCCAAGTTTGTCTCATTCTATGGATGAGCTTTGATTATAAGGGAAATGGTGGAAAGCTTTTCTTGCAAATCTAAAGCATCAATATTGTGCATCATAATAAGGAGAACATGATTATAGTGCCCATAATAAAAAAATGGAGATTATTCCAAGTATACAAGTTTGTCCCATTTCACAGATAAACTTTTATAATAAGGTAAATGGTGGAAAGAAAAGATTTTTATGCCAAATCAAAGCATCAATATCATGTAACCCAATGAGGTGAACATGATTGTAGTGCCTAATAATAAAAAAATGGAGATTATTACGAGTATCCACGTTGTCTTATTTCACAGATAAACTTTGATTAAATGGAAAATAGTGGAAACAAAAGTTTTTTCTCGCATATCAAAAGCATCAATATTGTGTATCCCAATAAGAAGAACATGATTGTAGTGCCCATAACAAAAGGAATGTAGATTATTATGAGTATCCAAGTTTGTCTTATTTTCATGGATGAACTTTGATTACAAGGAAAATGGTGTAAAGAAAAGCTTTTCTTGCCAAATCAAAGCATCAGTATCATGTATCCCAACGAGGTGAAAATGATTGTAGTGCCCAGTAGCAAAAAGAATGGAGATTATTACAAGTATCCATGTTTTTTTCATTTCGCAGATGAAGTTTGATCATAAGAAAAATGATGGAAAGAAATGCTTTTCTTGTAAATTGAAAGCATCAATTTTATGTATCTCAATGAGAAAAACATGATTATAGTATCCATAACAAAAACAATGGAGATTATTACAAGTGTCCAACTTTGTCTCATTTCTCAGATAAACACTAATTGCAAGGAAAATGGTGGAAAGCAAAGCTTTTCTTGTAATTCCAAAACATCAAGATCGCATACTGCAATGTAGCGAACTTAATTGTATGACCAATAACAAAAGGAATGGAGACTATTATAACTATCCAAATTTGGCTAATTTCATGGATAAACTTTGATTATAAGGAAAATGGTGGAAAGAAAAGCTTTTCTTGGAAATCCAAGGCATCAATGTTGTGTTTCCCAACAAGTAAAACATAAATGTAGTCGCCGTAACAAAAAAAATAGAGATTATTACGAGTATCCAACTTTGTCTCATTTCACAGATAAACATTCATTACAAGGAAAATGGTGGAAAAAAAAGCATTTCTTGTAAATCCAAAGCATTAATATCATGTACACCAACGAGAAGAACATGATTGTGGTGCCCATAACAAAAAGAATAGAGATTATTATGAGTATCTAAGTTTCTCTCATTCACAGATGAACTTTGATTATGAGGAAAATGGTGGAAAGAAAAGATTTTTTGGCAAATCCAAAGCATCAATATCGTGTCTCCCAATGAGAAGAACATAATTGTAGTGCCTACAACAAAAAGAGTGGAGATCATTATGAGTATCCATATTTGTTTTATTTCACAAATGAACTTTGATTATAAGGAAAATGGTGGAAAGAAAAGATTTTATTGGAAATCCAATGCATTAATATTGTGTATCCCAATGAGGAGAACATGATTGTGGTGTGCATAACAAAAAGAATGGAAATTATTATGAGTATATAAGTTTGTCTTGTTTGATAGATAAACTTTGATTATAAGGAAAATGGTGGAAAGAAAAGCTTTTCTTGCAAACCCAAAGCATCAATATTGTGTGTTCTAATGAGGAGAACATGATTGTAATGCCTATAACCAAAGGAATGGAGGTTATTACGAGTATCCATATTTCTTTCATTTCGTGGATGAACTTTAATTATAAGGAAAATGGTGGAAAGAAAAGCTTTTCTTGCAATCCTAAGCATCAATATTACGTATCCCAAAGAGAAGAACATGATTGCTGTGCCCATAACAAAAAATGGAGATTATTACTCGTATTCAAGTTTGTCTCATTTCATGGATGAACTTTTATAATAAGGAAAATGGTGGAAAGCAAAGCTTTTCCTGCCAATCAAAGCATCAATATCATGTATCCCAAAGAGGAAAGTATGATTATAGTGCCCATAACAAAAAGAATAGACATTATTACGAGCATCCAAGTTTATCTCATTTCATGGATGAACTTTGATTATAAGGAAAATGGTGGAAACCAAAG
>JBBYHO010045039.1:0-10252 GCA_038382025.1 Adansonia gregorii
TTGCCTTATTTTTTGGATAAACTTTGATTATGAGGAAAATGGTGAAAAGAAAAGCTTTTCTTTTAAATCCAAACCATTAACATCGTGTATCCCAATGTGAGAAGATAATTGTAGTGCCCAAAAGAAAGACAATGGCAATTATTACAACTATCAATGTTTTTCCCATATCATGAGTGAACATTAATTATAAGGAAAATGGTGGAAAAAAAGCTTTTCTTTCAAATCCAAAGCATTAATATCATGTATGCCAATGTGGAGAACATGATTATACTGCCTATAACAAAAAGAATAGAGATTATTACGAGTATGGAAGCTTATCCCATTTCACGGGGGAATATTAATTACAAGGAAAATGTTGGAAAGAAAAGCTTTTCTTGAAAATCTAAAGCATCAATATAATGTATCCCAATGGAGAGAACATGATTATAGTGCCCATAACTGTAAGAATGGAGATTACTACGAGTATCCAGGTTTGTCCAATGTCACGGGCGAACATTAATTGCAAAGAAAATGCTGGAAAGAAAAGGTTTTCTTACAAATCCAAAGCATCAATATCGCACATCCCAAAGGGGAGAACATGATTATAGTGCCCATAACAAAAGGAATAGACCTATGAGTATCAAAATTTGTCTCATTTTACAGATAAACATTAATTACAAGGAAAATGAAGGGAAGAAAAGCTTTTCTTGCAAATCCAAAACATCAATATCGTGTATCCCAATGCGAAGAACATGATTATAGTGCCAATAACAAAAAGAATAAAGGTTGTTATGAGTTTTAAAGCTTGTCCCATTTCACAGATGAACATTAATTACAACAAAAAAGGTGGAAAGAAAAATCCAAAGCATCAATATCATGTATCCCAATAGGGAGAACATGATTGTAGTGCCCGTAACTATAAGAAAGGAGATTATTATGAGTATCGTGGTTTGCCTAATTTCACGAGTAAAATTTGATTATAAGGAAAATGATGGAGAAAAGCTATTTTTGCAAATTGAAAGCATTAATATCGTGTATCCCAACGAGGACAACATGATTGCAATGCCAATAACAAAAGAATAGAGATTCTTATGAGTATTTAAGTTTGTCTCATTTCGTAGAAAAACTTTGATTATATGGTAAATGGTGGAAAGAAAAATTGTTCTTATAAATCCAAAGCATCAATATCGTGTATCCTAATGTCTAAAACATGGTTGTAGTGCCAATAGCAAAAAGTATAGAGATTATTATTAGTATCGAAGTTTACCTATTTCACGAATGAACTTTGATTGCAAGGAAAATGGTGGAAAAAAAAGCTTTTTTTGCAAATCCAAAGCATCAATATCGTGTATCCCAATGTGGAGAACATGATTCTAGTGCCAAAAGTGAAAAGAATAGAGATTATTACAAGTATCAGAGTTTATCCCATTTCATGGGTGAACTTTAATTACATGGAAAATGGTGGAAAGAAAAGCTTTTCTTGCAAATCAAAAGCATCAATATCATCTATCCTAATAAGGAGAACATGATTGTAATGCCAATAACAAAAAGAATAAAGATTATCATGAGTATCCAAATTTGTCTCACTTCACGAGTGAACTTTGATTATACAAAAAATGGCAGAAAGGATAACATTTCTTGCAAATCCAAAGCATCAATATGATGTACCCCAATGAGGACAACATGATTGTAGCTCCAATAACAAAAAGAATAGAGATTATTATGAGTATCCAAGTTTGTCTCATTTCGTGAATGAACTTTGATTATAAGAAAAATGGTGAAAAGAAAAGCTTTTCTTACAAATCTAAAGCATCAATGTTGCGTATCCCAATATGGAGAGCATGATTGTAGTGCTAATAATAAAAAGACTGGAGATATTATGGGTTTCCAAGTTTGTCTCATTTCACGGATGGCTTTGATTACAAGGAAAATGCTGTAAAGAAAAGCTTTTCCTGCAAATCCAAAGCAATAATATCATGTATCCCAATAAGGAGAACATGATTGTAGTGTCAATAACAAAAAGAATGGAGATTGTTATGAGTTATGAAACTTGTCCTATTTCACAGGTGAGCATTAATTACAAGGAAAATGGTTGAAAGACAAATCCAAAGCATCAATATCATGTATCCCAATAGGGAGAACATGATTGTAGTGCCCAAAACTATAAGAAAGGGGATTATTATGAGCATCATGGTTTATCCAATTTTTGGAATGAACTTTGATTATAAGGAAAATGGTGGAAAGAAAAGCTTTTCTTGCAAATCCAAAGCATCAATATCGTGTATCCTAATGTGGAGAACATGATTCTATTGCCTATAGCAAAAGGAATAGAGATTATTACGAGTATCAGAGTTTGTCCTATTTCATGGGTGAACATTAATTACATGGAAAATGGTGGAAAGAAAAGCTTTTCATGCAAAGCCAAAGCATCTATATCATATATCCCAAGAAGAGAACATAATTGTAGTGCCAATAAAAAAAAGAATGGAGATTATCATTAGTATCCAAATTTGTCCCACTTCACGGATAAACTTTGATTATAGGAAAAATAGCAGAAAGAATAGTATTTGTTGCAAATCTAAAGCATCAATATCATGTATCCCAATGAGGACAACATGATTGTAGCGCCAATAATAAAAAGAATAGAGATTATTATGACTATCCAAGTTTGTCTGATTTCACAGATGAATTTTGATTATAAGAAAAATGGTGAAAAGAGAAGCTTTTCCTACAAATCCAAAGCATCAATGTCCCGTATCCCAATATGGAGGGCATGATTGTAGTGCCAATAAACAAGAGAATGAAGATTGTTAAGAGTTTCAAAGCTTGTCCCATTTCACAAGTAAACATTAAATACAAGGAAAATGGTGGAAAGAAAAATCCAAAGCATCAATATCATGCATCCCAATAGGGAGAACATGATGTGTGCTCATAACTATAAGAAAGGAGATTATTATGAGTATCGTGGTTTGTCCAATTTCATGGATGAACTTTGAATATAAGAAAAATGGGGGAAAAAAAGCTTTTTTTACAAATCAAAAGCATTAATATCGTGTATCCCAAAGAAGACAACATGATTGCAATGCTAATAACAAAAAGAATGGAGATTATTTTGAGTATCAAAGTTTATCTCATTTTATGGATAAACTTTGATCATATGGAAAATGGTGGAAAGAAAAGCTATTCTTAAAAATCCAAAGCATCAATATTATGTATCATAATGCGGAGAACATGGTTGTAGCACCAAGCAAAATTTATAGATTATTATTAGTATTGAAGTTTGTCCTATTTCACGGATGAACTTTTATTGCAAGGAAAATGGTGGAAAGAAAATCTTTTCTTGCAAATCCAAAGCATCAATATCATGTACCCCAATGTGGGGAACATGGTTCTAGTGCCCATAGCAAAAAGAATGGAGATTATTGTAAGTATCAGAGTTTGTCCCATTTCACAGGTGAACATTAATTACATGGAAAATGGTGGAAAGAAAAGCTTTTCTTGCAAATCCAAAGCATCAATATCATTTTGCAAATCCAAAGCTTTTCTACCATTCTTAGGATTCAAGTTCATCTTTTCATGAATGGGTACCATAATCGCATTCTTCTCGTTTGGAAAAATGATATTGATGCTTTGGTTTCAAAAGAAAAACTTCGCTTTCTACCATTTTTAGAATCAAAATTTGACTTTCAATTGTATAAACATTGATTCACATAATAATCTCTTCTCTTTTCATGATTGGGCACCATAATCACATTTTCCTTGTTGTGATAAATGATTTTGATACTTCGATTTCATAAGAAAAGCTTGTTTTCCCATAATTCTTAGAATTGTCGTCTTTCAGTTCGGATAAACATGGATTCACATAATAATCACCTTCCTTTTTAAGATTGGGCACCATAATCACATTCCTCTCATTAGGATAAATGATTTTGATGATTTGGTTTCTCAAGAAAAAACTTGTTTTTCTGCCATTTTTAGAATTCAAGTTCATCTTTCAATTGGGATAAACATGGATTCACATAACAATGTCCTTTCATCCCTTGATTGGGCACTATAAACGCATTCTCCTTGTTGTGATAAACGATTTTGATGCTGTGGTTTCAAAAGAAAGACTTCTTCTTCCACTATTTTTAATATCAAAGTTCATCTTTCAATTGGGATAAACATGGATTCACATTATAATATCCTTGCTATTCATAATTTGGCACTATAAACACATTCTCCTTGTTGTGATAAATGATTTTGATGCTTTGGTTTTAAAAGTAAAACTTCTCTTTCTACCATTTTTAGTATCGAAGTTCGACTTTTAATTGGGATAAACAAGGATTCACATAATAATCTCCTCTCTTTTCATGATTGGGCACAATAATCACATTCTGCTTGTTGTGATAAATGATTTTGTTGCTTTGGTTTCAAAAGAAAAACTTCTTTTTCTACCATTTTTAGAATTGAAGTTTGACTTTCAATTGGGATAAACAAGGATTCACATAATAATCTCCTCTCTTTTCATGATTGGGCACCATAATCACATTCTCCTAGTTAGGATAAATGATTTTGATGATTTGGTTTCATAAGAAAAACTTGTTTTTCTACCATTTTTAGGATTCAAGTTCATCTTTCAATTGTCATAATCATGGATTCACATAATGATAACCTTTTTTTTCATATATGGGCACCATAATCACTTTCTTCGTGTTGGGATAAATGATATTGATGCTTTGGTTTCAAAAGAAAAACTTCTCCTTCTACCATTTTTAGAATCAAAGTTCAACTTTCAACTGGATAAACACGGATTCACATAATAATCTCTTCTCTTTTGATGATTCGGCACCATAATCACATTCTTCTTGTTGTGATAAATGATTTTGATGCTTTGGTTTCATAAGAAAAACTTGTTTCTCTACCATTTTCAGAATTAAAGTTCATCTTTCAATTGGGATAAACGTGGATTAACATAGTAATATCCTTTCATTTCTTGATTGGGAACTATAAACACATTCTCCTTGTTGTGATGAACGATTTTGATGCTTTGGTTTCATAAGAAAAATGCCTCCTTCCACCATATTTAGTATGAAAGTTCATCTTTCAATTGGGATAAATATGGATTCACATAATAATATCCTTGCTTTTCATGATTTGGCACTATAAACACATTATCCTTGTTGTGATAAACGATTTTGATGCTTTGGTTTAAAAAGAAAAACTTCTCTTTCTACTATTTTTAGAATCGAAGTTCGACTTTTAATTAGGTTAAACATGGATTCACATAATAATCTCCTCTCTTCTCATGATTGGGCACCATAATCACATTCTCCTCGTTGGGATAAATGATTTTAATTATTTGGTTTCATAAGAAAAACTTGTTTTTCTATCATTTTTAGGATTCAAGTTCATCTTTCAATTGTAGTAAACATGGATTCACATAATAATCTTTTTTTTTTTCATGATTGGGCACCACAATCACTTTCTCCTCAATGGGATAAATGATTTCGATGCCTTGGTTTCATAAGAAAAACTTGTTTTTCTACCATTTTTATAATTCAAGTTCATCTTTCAATTAGGATAAACATGGATTCGCATAACAATAACCTTTCTTTTCATGAATGGGCACCATATTTACATTCTTCTCATTGGAATAAATGATATTGATGATTTGGTTTCAAAAGGAAAACTTCTCTTTCTACCATTTTTAGAATCAAAGTTCGACTTTCGATTGGATAAACATGGATGCACATACTAATCTCCTTTCTTTTTCATGATTGGGCACCATAATCACATTCTCCTTGTTGTGATGAATGATTTTGATGCTTTGGTTTAATAAGAAAAACTTGTTTGTCGACCATTTTTAGAATTGATGTTCGTCTTTCAATTGAGATAAATGTGTATTCACATAATAATATCCTTTCATTTCTTGATTGGGCACTACAAACACATTCTCATTGTTGTGATAAACGATTTTGATACTTTGGTTTCATAAGAAAAGCTTCTCCTTCCACCATTTTTAGTATCGAAGTTCATCTTTCAATTGGGATAAACATTGATTCACTTAACAATATCCTTGCCTTTCATGATTGGGCACTATAAACACATTCCCCTTGTTGTGATAAATGATTTTGATGCTTTGGTTTTAAAAGAAAAACTTCATTTTCTACCATTTTTAGAATCGAAGTTTGACTTTTAATTGGGATAAACATGAATTCACATAGCAATATCCTTGTTTTTCATGATTGGGCACTATAAACACATTCTTTTTGTTGTGAGAAATGATTTTGATGCTTTGGTTTCAAAAGAAAAACTTTTCTTTCTACCATTTTTAGAATTGAAGTTTGACTTTCAATTGGGATAAACATGGATTCACATAATAATCTTTTCTCTTTTCATGATTGGGCACCATAATCACATTCTCCTCGTTGGGATAAACAATTTTGATGATTTGGTTTCATAAGAAAAACTTATTTTTCTACCATTTTTAGGATTCAAATTCATCTTTCAACTATGGTAAACATGGATTCACATAATAATCTCCTTTTTTTTCATGATTGGGCACCGCGATCACTTTCTCCTTACTGGGATAAATGATATTGATGCTTTGGTTTTGAAAGAAAAACTTCTCTTTGTACCACTTTTAGAATCAAAGTTTGACTTTCAATTGGATAAACATGGATTCATATAATAATCTCCTCTCTTTTCATGATCGGGCACCATAATCATGTTCTCCTTGTTGTGATAAATGATTTTGATGCTTTGGTTTCGTAAGAAAAACTTGTTTGTCTACCATTTTTAGAATTAAAGTTCGTCTTTCAATTGGGATAAACAAGGATTCACTTAATAATCTCTTTTTTTTCATGATTGGGCACCGCAATCACATTCTCCTCATTGGGATAAATGATTTCGATGCCTTGGTTTCATAAGAAAAACTTATTTTTCTGCCATTTTTAGAATTCAAGTTCGTCTTTCATTTGTGGCAAACATGGATTCACATAATAATCTCCTTTTTTTTCATGATTGGGCACCACAATCACTTTCTCCTTATTGGGATAAATGATTTCGATGCCTTGGTTTCATAAGAAAAACTTATTTTTCTACCATTTTTAGAATTCAAGTTCATCTTTCAATTAGGGTAAACATAGATTCGCATAATAATAACCTTTCTTTTCATGAATGGGCGCCATAATCACATTTTTCTCGTTGGGATAAATCATATTGATGCTTTGGTTTCAAAAGAAACACTTCTCTTTCTACCATTTTTAGAATCAAAGTTCGAGTTTCAATTTGATAAACATGGATTCACATAATAATCTCCTTTCTTTTCATGATTGGGCACCATAACCACATTTTCCTTGTTGTGATAAATGATTTTGATGCTTTGGTTTCATAAGAAAAACTTGTTTGTCTACCTTTTTTAGAATTGAAGTTTATCTTTCAATTGAGATAAACGTGGATTCACAGAATAATATCCTTTCATTTCTTGATTAGGCACTATAAACACATTCTCCTTGTTGTGATAAACGATTTTGATGCTTTGGTTTCATAAGAAAAACTTCTCCTTCCATCATTTCTAGCATCGAAGTTCGTCTTTCAATTGGGATAAACGTGGATTCACATAATAATATCCTTGCTTTTCATGATGTGGCACTATAAACACATTCTCCTTGTTATGATAAACGATTTTGATGCTTTGGTTTCAAAAGACAAACTTCTCTTTCTACCATTTTTAGAATCGAAGTTTGACTTTCAGTCGGGATAAACATGGATTCACATAATAATCTCAACTCTTTTCATGATTAGGCACCATTATCACATTCTCCTTGTTGGGGTAAATGATTTTGATGATTTGGTTTCATAAGAAAAACTTGTTTTTCTACTATTTTTAGAATTCAAGTTTATCTTTCAACTGTGATAAACATGGATTCACATAATAATAACCTTTCTTTTCATGAATGGGCACGATAATCATATACTTCTCGTTAGGATAAATGATATTGATGTTTTGGTTTCAGAAGAAAAACTTCTCTTTCTACCATTTTTAGAACCAAAGTTCGACTTTCAATTAGAGAAAAAAGTATTCACATAATAATCTCCTCTCTTTTCATGATTTGGCACCATAATCAAATTCTCCTTCTTGTGATAAATGATTTTGATGCTTTGGTTTCACGAGAAAAACTTGTTTGTGTACCATTTTTATAATTGAAGTTCGTCTTTCAATTGGGATAAACATGGATTCAGATAATAATATTCTTTCATTTCTTGATTGGGCACTATAAACACATTCTTTTTGTTGTGATAAACGATTTTAATGCCTTGGTTTCATCAGAAAAGCTTCTTCTTCCACCATTTTTAGTATCGAAGTTCATCTTTCAATTGGGATAAACATGGATTGACATAATAATATTCTTGCTTTTCAGGATTGGGCACTATAAACACATTCTCTTCGTTGTGATAAACGATTTTGATATTGTGGTTTCAAAAGAAAGACTTCTCTTTCTACCATTTTTAGAATCGAAGTTCAACTTTCAATTTGGATAAACATGGATTCACATAATAATCTCCCCTCTTTTCATAGTTGGGCACTATAATCATATTCTTCCCATTGGGATAAATGATTTTGACGATTTGGTTTCATAAGAAAAACTTGTTTTTCTACCATTTTTAGGATTCAAGTTCATCTTTCAATTGTGATAAACATGGAGTCACATAATAATAACCTTTCTTTTCATGAATGGGCACCATAATCGCATTCTTCTCGTTTGGATAAATGATATTTATGCTTTGATTTCAAGAGAAAAACTTCTCTTTCTACCATTTTTAGAATCAAAATTCGACTTTCAATTGGATAAACAAGGATTCACATAATAATCTTCTCTCTTTTCATGATTGGGCACCATAATCACATTCTCCTTGCTGTGATAAATGATTTTGATGCTTTGATTTCATAAGAAAAGCTTGTTTTTCCATAATTCTTAGAATTGAAGTTCATCTTTCAGTTTGGATAAACATGGATTCACATTAATCATCTTTCTTTTCAAGATTGGTCGCCATAATCACATTCTTCTTATTGGGATAAATGATTTTGATGATTTGGTTTCACAAGAAAAAACTTATTTTTCTACCATTTTTAGAATTCAAGTTCATCTTTCAATTGGGATAAACGTGGATTCACATAACAATATCCTTTCATTTCTTAATTGGGCACTATAAACACATTCTCCTTGTTGTGATAGACGATTTTGATGCTTTGGTTTCAAAAGAAAGACTTCTCCTTCCACCATTTTTAATATCAAAGTTTGTCTTTCAATTGGGATAAACATGGATTCACAAAATAATATCCTTTCTTTTCATGATTGGATACTATAAACACATTCTCTTTGTTGTGATAAATGATTTTGATGCTTTGGTTTCATAAGAAAAACTTCTTCTTCCAATATTTTTAATATCGAGGTTCGTATTTCAATTGAGATGAATGTGGATTCACATAATAATATCCTCTCATTTCTTGATTGGGCACTATAAACACATTCTCCTTGTTATGATAAACGATTTTGATGCTTTGGTTTCATGAGAAAAACTTCACCTTCTGCCATTTTTAGTATCGAAATTCCTCTTTTAATTGGGATAAACATGGATTCACATAATAATGTCCTTGCTTTTCATGATTGGGCACTATAAACACAATCTCCTTGTTGTGATAAACGATTTTGATGCTTTGGTTTCAAAAAAAAAACTTCTCTTTCTACCATTTTTAGAATCGAAGTTTGGATTCTAATTGGGATAAACATGGATTTGCATAATAATCTCCTCTCTTTTCATGATTGGGCACCATAATCACTTTTTCCTCATTGGGATAAATGATTTCGATGCCTTGGTTTCATAAGAAAAACTTGCTTTTCTACCATTTTTAGAATTCAAGCTCATCTTTCAATTCGGATAAACATGGATTCGCATAACCACAACCTTTTTTTTCATGAATGGGCACCATAATCACATTCTTCTTGTTGGGATAAATGGTATTGATGCTTTGGTTTCAAAGGAAAAACTTTTCTTTCTACCTTTTTTAGAATCAAAGTTCGACTTTCAATTGGATAAACATGGATTCATATAATAATCTCCTCCCTTTTCATGACTAGGTACCATAATCACATTCTCCTTGTTATGATAAACGATTTTGATGCTTTGGTTTCATAAGAAAAACTTATTTGTCTACCATTTTTAGAATTGAAGTTCGTCTTTCAATTGGGATAAACGTAGATTCACATAATAATATCCTTTCATTTCT
>JBBYHO010045050.1:0-10252 GCA_038382025.1 Adansonia gregorii
AATCATTCACTAAGAGATATCAAGATATCGTTCTTCTGCTTTAAGTTTGTTTGGATGTCAATTTGTTGCAAGTGGCTTCTTAGTTTTGGAATCCAACATACCGGTATTTCACTTTCAATCATGAAGACGTAGTCCCCACAATTGATGAATACACTGCATTACTCAATATTGAAAGGGCAAAGGTCGACAGGATGTACTGCAAAGTGTTGAATCCTTCAACCTTCAAGAAAAGATGGCTCAAACCCTCGGGGCAACAAAGTCTTAGATTAAGAGTCATATCAAAACAAAGGGGAATAATGAATGTATTTCATGCGCCAGTTTGAGAGAAGTAATGGTGATTGACATCCGAAAAATCCAACATATCTATGCTTTAGCAATATATGGTCTGGTTGTATTCCTAAAGACATTAGGCTATATTAAAGCTACGGTAGCATATGTCTTTTCTTACTTGTGCTGCAACATTAATCCCGCACTAACCATCTTTGCCAAAACTATTCGAGCTCTTAATTTTTTTAAGAAAATGGGAACGAGCCATTTCATTGGATATGCACTACTCTTTCACATTTGGCTCATCAGTTAATTTAGCCCGAAAGAAATTATGACTCGCACTACTTCTTACCCAGCTTTAGCCCTATCTCTAAGGTACTTAGGAAGGAATGGCCTCAAGACAAATTTGAAAAGCAATGGATCAAAAAATTTTGAAACTTTAAGGGGGAGGAGGTAACATGAAAGGCTTCTTGGTCTTTCCCACAAACGGTCATATACTGATACAGAGATTATAGCTATATACCAGTTATGGGATTATGGGGAAGTACCAGCTAAGCCCCTCTTTTAGTTTTTTGACAATTCCAGTGCCATCAATTCATCCCCTTTATCTAAGACTTAGAGTTATAGGATTTCAATTATGGTGAGCCTGACTATAAGTCAAAAGTCCAGCTAGCCTTTCAAGCATAGAAATGAACCTGTTGCATAAAGAGATATTGGAGAGGGAGTAGAATGACCCTAGGATATGATGAATAGAGGATCCTTTGCATTAATGGCGTCGTGCCTTTGTCTGGTATTAGGACATCACAAATGCCAGTTGATGAATTTCCCTATAAGGTTGAATTGCTCATGTGAGAGTTTGAACAAAAGAAGGCGACCTTTGCCAAGGAGATTACTCGATGAAAAAAGAAAAATAGTCAATTAAAAATGGATCTCTACCTCAGGGATAGTAAGGTAGGCAAGACTATCAAGGAGAAGAACCACCTCAAGAAGGATCTTAAGAGCTTGAAAAGCGATCGTGTGGCCCTTAATAAAGCAAGCAAGTCTCAAAAGCTTAAAAAGTCATTGGTCGAGTGGAGGATAGAAATTACTACTCTCGGAAAGGAACTATACCAATGGAGAGAAACTGCTAAGGCCAATAAGGAGAAGCTTATTAGGGCCCAGGCTTTTGCATCAACTTATCAAAGGAGAAGTAAACAGTTAAAGGCTTGAGTCCAGATTTGAGAGCAAACCAAACCAAAAATAAAGTTTTGAGACTCAAAATCCAAGACTTAGAGCATTCTTTTCAAGCTCGCCAAGACCAAGTTAACACACTAGTGAGAGCCTCTAAATAGAAGGAGCAAGAATGGCTTCAAATGGTTGATCACGCATGCTAAAATCATCAAGACTATTATCGTCGTCTCATAGAGCAAATCCAAGCAGCTCAATTGGAGGTCATGAGCATGATGGATGTAGCCTGATCCCTGACACATGATATCTTGCCCATTAAAGCCCATGAGCAAGAGTTATTATACTTCTTGGACCATGTAATTAAGTAATGTAACCGTGTCAGGCATTTTCAAATTTAATCATATGTGATTAAGACATTTTGTTGCTTTAATGAAAGATGCTATTGATGGAGCTGTCCCTTTATCCAATTATCCTTTTTGCATTTGCATAATTAACCTAATCCTTTCATGGTTTTTATTCATCCATGATCTTGTATTTCCACTCATTGCATCAAACATATACATGAACATACTATAAAGGCCTAATTCAAAAATAATTTAAGTGAAGGTGATCCAAAACATGGAATCTACAGTTCACCATTAGTATAATGCTCATAATCATCAGAAAGTGAAGGAAAATGATTACCAGGCTTGCATCGAATGACTCAAACTCATGTACAAATAGTCCCAAAAGCAAGCACTCCATAAGAATAAAGAACTTCAAGCATAGATCGTTGAGCTAACTAAATTATTGTCTAATAAGTTCAAGGAAAAAAGGGCAAACGAGCACAATCGAGATGGGAAAAGAAGTGGCCCACCCTGAAAGTAATTTGAATGATGGTACTGAGGCCACTAATGCTTAAAAAGGGGCATTACATGGCCAATACCCTCCAGCAATGAACATCTCACCATCTCAGCCATTTTTTTATTATCAATCCTGCAACAACATCCCACTTAATTCAAGGATTTCAAGGCATAGACTTTTCACCTTCAAGGCCTATAGTCTCAGACCTCGATGAGCACATAGAATAAGAGAAAACAAAGAGGCCCTCAGAAAATGATGAGGACGTAGACAAGTATCACTCATTAGAGAAACGCTTTCGAGCTGTGGAATGAAATAACAAATTTGGAATCATAGAGGCAAAGGCATTAGGGTTAGTTTCGAGCCTTGTCATTCCACCCAAGTTTAAACTGTTGATTTTGAAAAATACAATGGGACTACTGACCTTACTGCCCATCTTCTCATGTACTGTCATAAAATGGCAAGACATAAAAAGAACGAGAAGCTACTGATCCACTACTTCTAGGATAGTCTGACTAGGGTAGCCTTCCAATGGTACATAGGACTAAATCTTCCAAGAATTCAAATATGGGCAGACTTGGAGTGCGCATTCCTTGAATAGTATAAGCATGTGTCTGATTAGGTTCCAGATCATCTTTCTTTCATGAACATGGAGAAGAAATCTTCTGAGAGTTTTAGATAGTATGCTCAGAGATAGAAGGAGGAGGCAACTCAAGTTCACCCTTCTTTAATTGAAAAAGAAATAACAGTTATGTTTGTTGACACCTTACAAGCTTCTTACTACGAAAGGCTTGTAGGAAATGCCATAACAAATTTTGCTGATATGGTCATATCAGGTGAAATGATTGAGAATGCCATCAAGAACAACAGGATATCTATGGGGGAAGCATCTAGATCAGTCAAAAAAATAATAAATAAAGGTAAAAAGAGGGAAATGAATGTTGTAGGCGAGAATCATGCTAGGTTTAATCAAAGTCTGCATCCAGACAGCCTATGTACTTCCAAAGCACATTGAATACGGGTTTTACCCCTTACTCATCAGCACCACAACTAGTCTATACTACCTGATTCACTGCTACAATGAGTTTTATAACAAACCCCATGCAAAGTGTGGCCTAGAATGCACAGCCCCTCAATATGCACAATGCTAAAGCTCTAAAGAACCAACAAGTATCCCAAGAAAAGGGGAACTTTGAACCACTCCCTTATTCGTATAAAGAGATCTACTTTCGCTTATTGGCAGGCAAACTAGTGGCTCTAGTATTCACGAACCCAAGATTACCACCGTACCCCAAATGGGATGATGAGAATGCTTATTGTGAATACCACGTGAAAATGCAAGGCCACTCTATTAAGAACTGTACTTCATTCAAAAGAAAAGTGCAAGATTTACTAGAAAAAAGAGTGATCAAGATTGAGCAAGCTCTTGGACCCAATGTAAGGGCCAAACCACTCCTTAATCATGCTGAACCAAGAGTGAATGCAATAATTGATGGAAAAAAATGTTGAATTATAAGAAGTGTGGCAGAAGTCAAAACCTTGATGAGCAAGGTTTGGCATGCTTTCGTGAAAATTAGAATGGTAACAAATTACATCTTGCTACCACTATAGTCAAAAACATAACTTGCAACGTTGTCCATCATTCTTGAAGATGGTTTAAAAAATGATGGATCGATCTGAAATTGAGTTCTACGATGAGTGAGATGGATATAACGATCCATCTGTCAATGCTATTGATAAGGAAAGACCCACCGATGGTCAGATCTCTAGTTGTTTATCTCTTATGGGCATGAGAAAAATAGCTAATAAAAGTTTTATGAAGTATGCTGCAAGATGGATGGAGGAGGCCACCCAGATTCATCCCTTACTGACAGAAAATAGATGATGTTAGATTTATTAACACATTGTAAGCCCCTTATTACGAAAAGATGGTGACAAGCTTCTTGAAGAGCTTTACGGATGTGGTCATACTCTGTGGAAGGATTGATATGGCCATGAAGAATGAATTAAGAAGAAAAAGGATCTGCAAAGATAAACGAAAAAGAAAAATGAAGGTTAAAAGCAAACAAATCTAGCACTGAAGCCAGTTCATCTTTAACTTGTGCTGGGTTAGACCAAAAGGAGATGATCATTGAAGAAAACTACAAAATTATGGAAAACATAGAAGAAGTTCAGACGCTAATGAATTTGGTTTGGAAAATCCTGGTGCAAGCTAAGTTACTTAATGCAACCGAGAAGATGAATGAAAGGATTGACAACTTTTATGACTTCTATACTATTTGTGGCCATACTTTTTAAACATGCAAAGAGTTTTGCATAATGGTTTAAAAAATGATGAACGAAGGTAGCATTGAATTCTATGATGAAAAACAAGCCCCACATACTGAGTCTGCAAATGCAACACCATTTGTTAATGCACTAGAAGAAAAATAGGGTAATCTCTCTTATGGGATTGGAAAGTCATTGATTTTGTATGACAATTGACCAAGAGTTAAAGTTAACCCTATTTAGCCTCTGTCGAAGATGATCATTCAACTTTCATCTCCCTTCTCGTATAAAGATGATAAGGCAATTCTTTGGAGCTATAAAAGTAGAACTTTAATCATCGAAGAATCTAGCCAGCAAGCAGCATGGGTTAACCTTTCAGGGGTAAGTCACCTAACTCAAAGAGATCGATGTTATGCCCTGACAACATAAAAAACACTCAACAAAAGAATGCCAATCCTGTTTCTTAAGCACCAAAGTTTGCAACCAAAAACTCTAATTTGGTAGCTGTTAAGGATCCAATGACTGATAAAAAAGCTACAAAATTCCTCAAATTCATCATGCTTAGTGAATACAACATTGTCGATCAATTAAACAAGCAACTCGCCAAGATATCTATGTTATCGTTACTATTGAAATCAGAAGCTCATAGGAATGCCCTCCTCAAAGTTTTAAATGAGGTCTATGTCCCTCATGATATCTCTATCGGTCAGTTAGATCGCCTGGTGAACAACATCACCACTGATAATTACATATCATTTAGCATTGACAAAATCTCGCATGAAGAAAGAGAAAATTACAAGGCCCTCCATATCACCACATATTAAAAATGCACCATGTTGCCTAAGGTGCTCATTGATAATGGGTCGACGTTAAATGTAATGCCTATGTCATGCTTGAACAAGCTCTTTGTTGACGTATCTGTTTTCCAAAATAGTTGTATGTTTATGTGAGCATTTACTGGACTTATCGGAACATTGTCGAAAGCATCACCATTCCACTCCAAATCGACCCATGTACTTATGAAGTTGACTTCCACATGATGAACATTACTTTATCATATAAACTGCCTATTGGAAAAGCCATGGATTCATTTTGTTGGAGCAGTGCCATCATCTTTGCACTGAAAGCTAAAATTTATCATCGAGAATAAAGTTATTAGTATTAGAGGAGAGGAAGATATCATTGCTACTACCGCAACTGATGCCCTATATGTTAAACCTGACGAAGATAGCCCAAAATCCTTTTTCCAAGCATTTGAGTTTGTCAATGCAACTTATAGCAAAGAAGGATTGCCAATAGTTCAGCCTCACCTATCAATGAATACTCACATGGGTTTGAAGTTAACTGTTATTAAGGGTGCCTAAACCAGAAAGGGACTCGAGAAATACCTTCAAAGAATTACTAAAGCCTTGAAAGTGGTCACCAAATCGATAAAAGAAGGTTGGGATTTAAGCTCAGTGCACAGCAGAAAAGAAAGCAAGCTCAGAAGAACTATGAAAAAAGAATCGCTCATTTATCAAGACAAGACATAGAGGATGAGCCAATAATATTCCCACCACTTCGAGCCTAAGGGGACATGTAAATATTAGCTTCGCTAGTGCTGTGCTCAAATTTAACAAAGTATTCAAAGATATCTCCATCAATATGATTGGCAAGCTAAAGATGTCAACTATAAGTTCAGATACTAGCTTATGCCCTCCAAGGTTTGTTCCAAGTGTTTGGACTGAGATCTAGATTCTTGTATTGTTCAAGTCTATTTTTAAGGAATGCTATGAACTAAACCTACATGCTCTCACCCAAAAGCATTATAGGATCCTCTTTATGGGTAGCTTTTATGAAGTATTATCAATTAAAATGACTAAGCATTTTGCATTCATTCTTTGTGTTCATAATTTTTGCCGACCTTAGACTTTTTTTATTTTCTTTTATTCCATTTGTATTGTTTTTTTTCCATATTTTCAGGTACACGAATAAAGGTGACACGAATGTTTATACTGAAACCTTAGGAATTGATTTCGAGCAATTGATCTGTACTGGTGAGGTTGAATCTGAAAAAGACCTTGAAGAGAACCCTATGAAGAATCCACTGAAACCATAAACCTTAGAATAGAAGAAGACCCAAAAGAAGTCAAAATTGGAACTCCATAAAGCCATCAACTTGAGCTGAACTAATAAGTCTCCTTCAAGAATATCAAGATGTGTTTGCTTGACCCTATCAAGACATACCTAGACTAGATACAAACATTATGGGTCATAAATTTCCCTTTAAACCTAAATGCAAACTAATCTAGCAAAAGTTAATGAGGATGAAACCATAAATGCTCCTTAAGATCAAGGAAGAAGTTAAGAAGCAATTTTAAGCAAGATTTCTCAAGGTAGCTGAATATCCTGAATGGGTAGCCAACATAGTCCCAATTTCTAAGCAGGACGAGAAAGTGCAAATATGTATGGTTTATAGGGATTTGAATCGAGTTAACCCTAAGGATAAGTTTTCTTTGCCTCACATTGATACCTTAGTAGACAACACTACCAAAAATGCATTATTTTCTTTCATGGAAGGGTTTTTGGGCTATAATCAAATTAAAGTGGCAGCTGAAGACATGGAAAAGATCACTTTCATGACCATGTAGGGGACTTTCTGCTACAAGTAATACCTTTCGGGTTAAAGAATATTGAGGTAACTTACCAAAGGGCCATGGTAACATTGTTCCATGATCTCATGCATAAGGAAATTGAGGTTTATATGGATGATATGATCACTAAACAACAAAAGAGAGCAACACGTTGCCAACTTGTGAAAACTCTTCAAAAGGCTTCATAAATACCAGTTCAAGCTAAATCCTGCCAAATGTACATTTAGTGTCACCTCCAGTAAATTATTGAGGTTTATTGTGAGCGAGAAAGGAATAAAGTTGGATCCTGACAAGGTTAAGGCTATTCAAAACCTACCTTCAGCTCAAACTCAAAAGGAAGTAAGAAGTTTCTTAGGAAGACTGAACTACATAGCTTGACTCATATCTTAGTTGACCAACAAATGTGATCCAATCTTTAGGCTGTTGAAAAAACAAAATCCTGGAAAATAGAATCAAGAATGCCAAAAAGCTTTCAATAAGGTCAAACATTAGTTTTCGAACCCTTCAATACTTGTGCCACCAGTGCTTGGATGACCACTAATTTTACATCTATCAATCCTAGACAAGTCAATGTGCTGTGTATTAGGACAACATGATGAATCAGGGAAAAAGGAATAGGCTGTCTATCACTTGAGCATGAAGTTTATAGAATATGAAAATAATTATTCATTTGTAGAAGAGCTATGTTGTGCTTTAGCTTAGACAACCCAAAAGTTAAGGCAATACATTTTGTACCATACTACATGGTTAATCACCAAACTTGATCCCATCAAGTATTTGTGCGAAACTGCTGCATTGTCTAGAAGCTTAGCCAGATGGCAAGTTATGCTTTTTTAGTACGACATCGTGTATGTGAACCAAAAAGCCATTAAAGGCAGTGCAATAATAGACTTTTTGGCAAGCCAAGTCACAGACAATGATCAGCTTTTAAACTTTGAGTTCCCTAACGACGACTTGATGTGCATATCTAAAGCAGAGAATGTTGTTAAGTATGTGTCATCATGGAGGATGTACTTTGATGGAGCTTCAAATGCACCAGGGCATGGAATTGGAGCAATTTTTATCTCACCCGAGGGAAACCATTACCCTTTCACAACCAAATTAAACTTTGACTGCACCAATAACATAGCTGAATATGATGCTTGCATCATGAGACTCTAGGCAGCCATTGAAAGGGGTATTTAAGCATTACAAGTGTTTAGAGATTCAGCCCTTGTCATTTACCAACTAAAGGGAGCATGGCAAACACGTGATGCTAAATTGATCCAATATGGGAATCTGATATCAAAACTCAAGAGAACCAAATCGCTGATGCCTTGGCCATTTTATCTTCCGTGTTTAAAGTCAATCGAGAATCGAACATTGTTCCTATCCAAATGAGTATCTATTCAACCCCAGCACATTACCAGAACGTTGAAGAAGAGAAAGACGATTTGCCATGGTATCATGACATCCTTCAGTACATCAAGAATCAACGGTACCAAAAAGGCATCACCAAAGTTGATAAGAGAACGATCAGATGATTAACTGCAAACTTCATTTTGGATAGTGAGATTTTGTACAAGAAAGGTTGGGATCAGGTGTTACTCCGATACGTGGATGCCTTTGAAGCCAAAAGAATACTTGAAGAAGTTCATAAAGGGATTTGTCATATACATGCTAATGGACACCGAATGCTAAGATAAGTCATACGGTCAGGTTATTATTAGTTGACTCTAAAAAAGGATTGCATTAACTATGTTTGAAAGTGTCACAAATGCCAAATCTATGCTAACAAGATCCATGTCCCACCGACACCTCTACATGTTATGACCGCTCTGTGGCCCTTCTTTCTTTAGGGGACGGACATGATTAGACCGATTAACCCCAAGGCTTTTAATGGGCATCGCTTCTTTTTGTTTATGATCGGTTACTTCACCAAATAGGTAAAGGCAGCTTCTTATGCCAATGTCACCAAATCTGTTGTATGCAAATTTGTGAAATGGGATATCATCTGTAGATATGGTCTTCCTGAACAAATCATTACTGATAGTGCACGCAACTTGAAAAACAAGATGATGCAAGCAGTCTGCTCTCAGTTTAAGATTCAGCATTGAAACTCCATCCTATATTATCCAAAGATGAATGGAGTAGTTAAAGTAGCCAACAAGAATATCAAAAAGATAATTGAAAAATGGCTTAAATGTATAAGAGAATTGGCATGGGAAATTGCATTTTACCTTACACGCCTATCACATAATAGTACAAACTTCCACGGGTGCCACCCCATTCTTTTTAGTCTATGGCATAGAGGCTATTTTGCCAATTAAAGTCAAAGTCCCTTCACTTAGAATCCTGATGGAATCTCAACTTGAAGAGGTTGAATAGGTTAAAAATTGATACAAATAGCTTAATCTCATCGAAGAAAAAAGAATCAAAGCTATCTTCCATGGGCAGATATATCAAAAGCGCATGATAAAAGCCCACAATAAAAAGGTCCATCCCCTAAGTTTCGAGAAGGTGACCTGGTGCTCAAATAAATTCTCCCAATACATAAAGATACTTGTGAAAAATAGACCCTAAATTGAGAAGGGCCATAAGTGGTGAAATGCGTATTCTCTAGAGGAGCTCTAATCTTAATCGAGATGGATGGCAACCACCTATCCAACCCTATGAATTATGATTCTGTTAAAAACTACTATGCTTGAAAGAACTTTAGGATGAAAACCTGAAAGGGCATCCTATTAGTCCATCGCCTACCACTCAATAAATCCAAAATAAAAAAAAAAGCAATAAAACAAAATAAAACAAAAAATAATAAAAAGAAAGAAGAAAAAGAAGCGTAAGTTGAAAACCCGAGAGGGTGGCTTAAGTGATCAGACCTCATCATTCAAACAAAGCCAAGCCTAAGCCATCGTCTTCCCCATATTCATAACTCTAACCAATACATTAATGTTAGCTATATTAGCTTTGAATTAATCTTAGTTTTGATATAACTAAAACTTAAGCTTAATTAACTTGTGTTTAAATATTTTCAAGATTAGTATTTTTCTTCATGAAATATTTCATAAACACTTTGAAAAATACTAGAATATGTT
>JBBYHO010045092.1:0-10249 GCA_038382025.1 Adansonia gregorii
TTTAATTTATCAAAATTTTGAGAAATCAATTCACCCCCCTCTTGATTTCATTCACCACCTAAAGGTCTAACAAATTTCAATAAGACCAAATATTTATTATTTTTGTACATAATATATTTTGTAATCTCCAAATATAGTTTCTAGGATATAAGATTTTGTGATGACAAAACTTTTCAAATCTAGTTTATTTAATTTATTTCTAACAAAATTGGAATGATTTCTAATAAGTACCGTAATAAATTAATTTCTTACATATCAAATTTGGTAATATTTTTATATAAAATTATAATATTTATATATAATCTGGTATTGTTATACGTAATTTGTTACATATAAATATTACTCTAAAATATTTTTTATGCGCAAACATTACTTATAATACATATTACATATAAACATTACCTTCACTCTAATGTTATATGTAATTCTTACCAACTAATTAACAAACTACATTCTATCATAAAATTATTTTTTATTACTTTACTATAATCATTAGTAATTTTAAAAAATAGGTAAATAAAAAATAGAGTTTTTAACTCCAAAAATTACTAAAAAAAATTAATTTCCTAAATATATAATTTATTTAATAAAAAATAATTTGGAAAAAATTATACTTTATTTTTCATTTTACATAAATATATTACAGATTTGGAAATATATATATGCAAAATTATAATGTTTGTATGTAATATGGTAATGTTTATATATAACAAGTTACATGCAAATATTTTCTTCAAAGATTTTTTATACACATACATACATATAGCACAAATTACATATAAACATTATGTGCATTATAATATTTATATGTAATTAGCATAATCTGTAGTTGTAATTTTTACCAATTAATAAAAAATACATATTTTATCATAATATTATTTTTTCGTGAGATAATGCTTATTACTAATATACCCAAATAAACTATTTAAATACAAGAAAATATGAAAATTTTTTCACTTCAAAAATTACTACAAAAATTAATTTTTTACATATATAATAAATTTAATCAAAAATAAAATTTTAAAAAAAATTATAGCTAACTTTCTTAAAAGAATGTTTTATATACACACATTACAGATTTGGTAATATTTATATGTAAAGCTGTAATATTTATATGTAAGCTAGTAATGTTTATATATAACAAATTACATACAAGTATTACTTTAAAAGATTTTTTACACGTAAATATTACATATAATACAAATTACATATAAACATTATATAAATTGTAATATTTATGTGTAATTTTCATAATGCTTAGTTGTAATTTTACCAACTAATATAAAATATAAATTTAATCATAAAATTAATTTTATTATTAATATAATATAATTACTACTAGTAGACCCAAATAAATTATTAAATTAAAAAATATGACTTTTTTTCATTTCAAAATTACTATAAAAATTAATTTCTTACATATATAATAAAAAATAAAAAATAATTTTGAGAAAATTATAGTGAATTTTCTTAAAAGAATATTTTACACACATACATTACAAATTTTGTAATATTTTTATATAAAACTGTAATATTTTTATATAATCTGATAATGTTTACAAACATTACCTTCAAATATTCTTTACTTACATATAACACAAATTATATATAAACATGAGGTAAATTATAATATTTATGCGTAATTTCCATAATGTTCTCTTATATTTTTACCAATTAGTAAAAAAATGATATATTTTATTATAAAATTAATAATTTTCTTAATATTATACAATTATTACTAATATACCCAAATAAATTATTAAACTAAGAAAAATGGGAATTATTTTTTACTTCAAAAATAACCACAAAAATTAATTTCCTACATATATAATATATTTAATAAAAAATAAAAAATAATTTTGAGAAAATTATAGTTAATTTTCTTAAAAGAATATTTTACATGCACACATTATAGATTTGGTAATATTTTATGTAATTTGATAATGTTTATATATAATAAATTACAGATAAATATTACTTTCAAAGATTCTTTACACACATACATTACTCATAACACATATTATATTCGAACATTACCTTCATTCTAATATTATGTGTGATTTTTCTAATCTTTAGTTGTAATTATTACCAACTACTAAAAACATATATATTTTATTATAAAATTAGTGTTTTTCTTAATATCGTATAATTATTTCTAATAGATACAAATAAATTATGAAAATAAAAAATATGAATCTTTTTCACTTAAAAAATTACTTAAAAATTAATTTCCTACATATATAATATATTTAATAAAATAAAATTTAATTTTGAGAAAATTATAATTAATTTTCTTCGAAGAATATTTTACATAGATACATTACAGATACAGTAATATTTTTACGTAAAACTATAATATTTTTTATATAATTCAGTAATATTTATATGTAATTTGTTACCTACAAACATTGCCTTTAAATATTCTTTACACAAATACATTACCCATACTATAATAATTTTTGTAATATATAATATATCTATTTAAATGTAATAAAAAATATATAATACATATTTCTATTACAAATGATAATAAACTTATGTTATAGATAATATAATTTATGTATTTTATTATATATTTTTTATTACTACTATTACATTTGCTAATATATTTATGTAACTTATAAAATTTTTATGTAAATATAATAAATTTATGTTTTTCAACTTTTATTATCTTTTATATAGTATATGATGTATATATGTAATTGTAAGAAAAATATTTAGTACTTATTTATATTACCTATGATAATAAATGTATGTTATAGATAATATAATTTATATAACTATAATAATAGTACTTCCTATTAGCTATTAGTAATATATTTATGTAACTTACAAAATTTTTATATAAATGTAATATATTTATATATTACAATTTTATTATCTTTTATCATAATTTATGAAGTAAATAATCTATATGTGTAATTGTAAAAAAATGTGTAATGCTTATATTACCTATGGTGATATATATATGTAATAGATAATATAATTTATATAATTATAATATTTTATGTAATACTATTTTTTATTGTCTAATTGTAATATATTTGTGTAACTTACAAAATTTTTATGTAAATGTAATAAATTTACGCATTAAAACTTTTATTATCTTTTATCATAATTTATGTGTGTAAATAATGTATATGTATAATTATAATAAAAATATGTAATACTAAGTTATATTATCCATCATAATAATTTATGTAATGATATTATAATTTATATAACTATAATATTTATTAGTAATTCTAAATTTTTCTTTTTAATGATAATGATTTATGTAACTTGTAATATATTTACATAATTATAATAATTTTATATATCATTATGTAATAATATATGTAGAAAACAAAATAACATAAACAAAAATTATTGCAACCAGTTAAACTAGTTGCCAGTAGAGCTTACCAAAACCCTTTCATTAAAAAACATACGCTAAAAGCTCCCAGTGCATGCCAATTGAAGCAGAAGCGCATCATAGAGCATAGTTCTTAAAAAAGGTTGGGCTATACATGCAGGATGAGGTAAACCGAGTAATGATGCAGAGTTTTGAGGACAAAAAAATATTTAACATTATTATGTAGAGATTGCTAGGTAACTGCACAAAGTTGAGTGACAAATCAAGTATATTGTCATACCTTACAGAATCAAATTTAAGTCTTAAAACTTTAATACGCATAAAAAATTTCAGAAAATCTTAAGGAAGATAGAAGGAGAATGTTAAAAATAACATTCTCTTTTGTTAAGTCGCTCATTCAGTCTGATCTATATTAAGTTGGGTCTAGGTAGCAATGGAAAAATGAATTCAAACTCGAAAACTTATCCTAAAAAATCTGAACTTGCGTTAACTCGAGCCCAAAATGATGCGACTCAAAAAACCCGAACGGAGACTAGATTGACTTTGAACTTAAATTTAATATTAAAAATAAAAATAATCAAATTGTAATAAAATATTTTTGTATAAAGTAAAAAACTTTAATTATCAATTTTACTAATTTTTTATAATAAAATTATTTAACAAATTGATTTTTATAACAAATTAATTTTATAATATTTTGGTACCAACAAATATTAATTTTAATATACAAATATAATTAAAATATCATTTTATGAGCTTACTTAAAAAAAAACTAGTATTTGTTATCAACATGTGACACGTAAATTTTAATTGTTTTATGAATTTTTAAATATATAATTGTATATTTTACAAATAAATAAAATTAATAAAACATTCCTCAACAAAATTTGTATTAACATATAAAGTTTATTCAAATTGCAAATTATATCATATTAATATATTTTTTTCTTTTTAATGTTATTAATATAAAATTAAAAGTATTAAAATAAAAAAGTAATGCAAGTTTTAACTCTTTTTTATTAATCAAATAAATTTATTTAGTTTTACGATTAATGAAAATTAGAACTTTAAAAATAAAGTAGGCTAATGTAGACCTTAACTTTTATTTTTTATTAGCAAATAAATTTATTTAACAAATTATTTATAAATTTGGTAAATCTTATTAATAGTAAAACTTTTATAGTAGCTATTTAGAAATTGAGTGAAAAACTATTATTTGAATGTTAATGAAAAATTAAACCTTTAAAAAATAAAGTAATTTAATGTAAACCTTAATGTTTGTTATTTATTACAACATATTAATTTTTTTAGAAATTTTAGAAAACAAAATAACCATTTTCTTCTATTTAAAAGATTCTTCACATTTGTGGCTTTATGTATGTTTTATATAATAAAAAACACAATGTCGCAACATGGCCTAGAGATGAATTCTGACCAGCTAGACTTAAATTGGCAGGTGTACCCATCGTTCTTATATATATATATATATCAATATTTTCTTTTATTTGGGACCCATATCATTATTATTCTTTATTTTCACGTCTAGAGATTGAGTTGTCAAGATGAATCATTCACTCAACTTGACTCTAAATAGTCATTACCAAAATGACCATTTATTTTATAGTAGCTACCAATCTATTTTGACCAGGTGAGATTGATCACTTGCCGGAGTTTATATTCTAAGGTTACGAAACCCATAAAAACAAACTTCAAGGTCTACACTCATACCAGAGATCGCATAAAAGGGTCCGAGAGTCGGTTACAATCATAAGTAAAGATTGACCTTCTCATGATGCTTGACAACAGGTACCTTATTAATCCTGTATCAACATAATTTTTTTATTTTTATTCAATTTCAATATTTGATATTTAATTATGGTTCCCATATTTAAAAATAAAATTTTATTAAATAAATTTATTATTTTATGTGAGAAAATCGAGTTTTTAATATTATTTTAAAAATTAAAATATCTTTTGCACCTTTCCGAATAACCATAAGAGCACAAAAACTTTTATCATGCTCTGCCATACCCATTGGAGAGCTGGGGAAATATGAAAGGTTTCAAAAATCAAAATATCTTTTGTACCCCATTGGAGAGCTAGAGGAATACAAAAGGTTTTATTTTTTTTTTGAAATTAAAAAAAATCCCTATTTTCATTTGAAAAAGATAACCCATTATTAAAATAATCCTTAGAATCCCTCACAAATGCTGAGAGAAATATCACATACTATTTTAACATCGAAGACATTGCCTTGATTTGCAAAAATTTCAAATTTATTAATAATATGAAAAAATTATCCTAAGACTTGGTTTAGACGAAAAATACTAAACTTAACTTTAAGGCTCCTAATTCAGTCAAAATGACCAACATGTCCTTTAAAGTCCACTTTTGATGTAGAAGTATCTTGGTAACCTTAAATGACTCGGTTCTAAGCAAAAATAATGAAATGTCACTAAAGGGTACCTCTGACATATAAGTATCATAGTACTCTAAAGATTCTATAACTTTATAGACAAATGAACCTATTCCTACTATACACCTTTGAAATATAAGTGTCTCGGTGATTACATAGGACTTGGTTCTAACATAAATTACTAAAATGTTTCTAAGGTCTACCTTCGGAATAAAAGTATCCTGGTAAGCTAAAAGGGCTCAACGCTTTTATAAAAAGATGAATCGATCCCTACTATGCACCTTAAACATATAAGTATATTGGTGACCGTAAAGGATTCCCTCTAAGGTATACTTTCGATGTATATGTATCTTGATAACCTAGAGGGCTAGATGACATCATGAGCAAATGAACCTACTCCTACTACACATCTTTGACCTATGAATATCCTGATGACCCTAAAAGACTTGATTCTAAAATAAATTAATGCAATATCCCTTAGGTATACCTTTGACATATGAGTATCCTAATACTCTAAAGGACTCGATAACTTCATAGAAGATGAACTTACTCCTACTGTACACCTTTAACATAAAGGTATCACAATGATTATATATGACTTGGTTCTAATATAAATTACTAAAATGTCCCTAAAGTTTACCTTGAACTTTTATGTATCATGATAAGCCTAAAGGAGTTGATATCTCTATAAAAAGATGAACCTTATCCCTATTATGCACTTTTTTGTAGAAGTATCCTGAATAAAAATGCAAAACTTATAAAATAAAATGAATTTTGAAAAACTAATTTAATGATAGTTAAATGGAATATTTAAAGAATTGTGAAGTTCCAAACTCGAGAAAATTCCACAAAAAATTTTACAGATAAAGGATAGCTCATATTTTAGAACTAGGAAAATTTTAGAAAATGCATGGAAGCTATATAAAATGAAATAGATATTAAAATATTAATTAAAAATGGCAAATATGAAAAATCAAGATCCAAAAAAAGTCTAAAAAAATTTACGAGCAAAATACTCGCAATATAGTGAGAAAGTCAAAATTAAATGGCAAAATTGCTAACTTGATATCTCATGGAAAAAAATGCCAATATGAATTTTTTTTCTTGAATATTTATGGTTTTTCAGAGTGTATATCAGCATAAATACCAGTTGAAAACTTCCTAAATTTAATGAAAAATTCTAAAAAAAATTTTAAAAATGAAAAATTTGACCATGATAATATATGGAAAAATGAATTTCAAAATTTTACAAGTATAGAGTTAAAAGTTAATTATTTTACCTTGATATCCATTTTTTTGTTAGAGATTTACAATTTATGGCCCTTGAAATGACACTAATTTTTTCACGTGCACCTGTGGTCATTTGAACACAACTAAATAGCTTTGAAAATGTACATTCCACCTGAACCTTTATCGAGGTAGCCGCTAAATGCTTTCTTGGATATTTGGATTATCGAGAAAGGGGACGGTACATTGGACGAGATATGGCACTCACTTATTGGAATAGACGTAGCGCCCATACGTTGGAAGAGATATGTGTAGACATCTAATTTTGTTCAGGCATTGTCCTTAATAATCCTTAGATATCCAAAATTGATAATTAGGTAATCACCCAAGTAGGGGTCGACTTCCTCCAAGTGGGCTAGGCTTTTTCCAGACATATTTGATCATGTCTAAATGCTTACTCATGCACGTGATAGAAAAATCACCATTTTGAGGGTCGTAGAACACCAATCTTGGACAAAAAAAAGCATAAAGGTAAAGAAATTAGTTTTTAGCTTTATTCTTTTGAAATTTTAAAATTCATCTTTGTAGACAAGGTTATGGTTAAATTTCCCGTTTTTAGAGATTTTTTGAGATTTTTTCATGAAATTTTGGGAGTTAGTTGTTATATATGTTCACCGACACCCGTTCAGTATTTATGCCAATATCACCCTAAAAAATCAAAAGTATTCAAAAAATTCATATTGGCATTTTATATCATGAGGTGCCAAGTTATTAAATTTATTAGTTAATTTTGAATTCTTCACAGTATAGCGAGTTTCATGCTCACGAAATTTTTCAGCAATGTCTTGAATTTAATCATTTTTAAAAATTTGAGCATATTTTTAGAAATTTCTCAGTTTCAAAATACAAACTTTTCTTATACGTAAAATTTTTTAAAGTTCAAAATTTTAAATATTTTTACATATTTCAATAAAATAGTTTGAATATAGCTTTTTAAAATTCCTATTTATTTTTATTAAATATCAATTTTCTTCTATAAAGGTTTTTTTTCTTGTAAATTATATGAGTTTTAAAATTTTAATTGTCTATTTCGTACACATAAAATTTCTCATAAAATATTTATATGAAAACTTTATTAATTTTATTTTTTAACAGGTCAAAATATATTTTTCCACTTCATGGGCTTTAAAATCCATTAATTTTGCCAATGGACCCAATAAGCCCATTAATTTTCCAACAAGCCCAACAAGGTTGCCAAGCTCATTTATTTATTTTCTATCAAGCCTATTTTATTCTCTACAAGCCCAATTTTGTTTATTCCAACAAGCCCATTAATTTTTCAATGAGGCACAATTAGGCCCATTTGGATTTTACAAAAAAGCCTAATAATTTTTTTCCGTCTCTAAATTTTTTTATTAATACTTTTGGATCCAAATTTTTATATGAAAATTTAATTGGGCCTCTTATGTGATTAAATTCGTAATTTTATTTTTTTAATTTATAACTTTTAATTTCTCGCATTTAGTTCTTCCACTTCAATTGTTTTTATAAAATTTGCAATTATAATTTTATTTATTCATCCATTTTTGATAATTTATGTATATTATTTTAATTTTAAAATTTGATAATTTGAATATATGAGAATTAATTAATCAATATTAAATTTATCATTAAGGCTAATGTTATCTAAATTATGATAAAGCCTAATATTAGGCTCCATGACTCATCATAATGAGCCACACATAAAGACAAAATTTATTAATTAAATCTTATAAAAAAGAAAAAAATATAAAAAAGTGATAAAAATAAAAATAAAATAAAATAAATAAAGGAAATTAGTCGAAAATCCTAGAAACATTTAGCCAAGGTGATTTCTTTAGCCCCTTGGTCGAATCCTTCCCAAGGATAATTAAAAATAAGGCTAATGTTTCACAGAAAAAAACTTTAATCACTAAAATTTCTTAAGTTTTCTAAGCTTTTCAAGACACTTTCCTTAAAAAAAAAACTCTTGATTTTTGCTAATTCCATTCATGACTCATTGCTTTAGTGAGTTTTGTGACTACTTAAGCTCATGGATTTTGATTCATGTGGAAAGGCCAAGTAGGAAAGCTATGATCAAAGTTTCTTGATTTTGTTCTTATATTTAATTTTTATTAGTAATAATTTGATTTTCATCAAGACAATTTCTATTTGTTGATAGAAATAATGTTATTTTCATAGTAAATATTTTTGTGCTATTTTCCTTAGCATTTTCATGTTGATTTATGTTAATATGTTCATTATTTTTTATGATTTCATGCATATTTATGCTTGATAGAAAGTAGGGCATGTAATTATATTGATATTCATGAAATTATGTGACAAAAAAATGTTTTTGATGATCATTTATGTTGGCTGAATATGACGGTGGTTTTTGATGAAATTTTTATGCTTGATTTTGTTATATTTTACGTTATTTTGTTATCTTTTAAATTTGCAGTGCCTTAAAATTAATTTTGCAAAAATTTTAAGGCCTTTGGATGGGTATATTAGAGTTAGTCGAACCATTGTATGTGTGATTTGGAAAATTTTTTTGACTTTTTGGTGGTATTTTATAATTATAAAAATTTTAAGGACTAAATTGCAAAAATTATAAAAATTTTTCTAAGGCCATTCAAGCTTGGTTGAATGCTTGATGAGACCTTTAAGGGTGTTTTCTTAAATTTTTGACATATTTAAGTATGTTTTATATATTTGTAACCTCTTTGGAGCTATTTCATAATTTTAAAATATGAAAAAAAATTGTTCAAAGGCTAAAGGTTTTTGGTCAAATGCTTTTGATGATATTTGGAATGTTTTCCATGTTTATTTTGTCGTGTTCAGCAAGATATGGTTTTACCCTTTTCCTTTTTGTTTGAATTTCATATAGAAAGCTAGCCTTCATCATACTCCAACTTTCATTCATTGAGTTGAAGGAATCCACAGGGGGCCTACCATTATGCATTGCATGAAAGAACCTTTCTTTGTATGACTTTTTTTTGCCTCAATCAAATGAATTTGAAAGAAATATCAATGAAACAAAACAAAAAAAATAGGCAATGAATGAATAATTTAGGCTTTTTGGATCACCCATAAAATTCCATGCTCTTTGATAAAGTAAGTGTTAGACCTTTAGGTGGTGAATGAAATCAAGAGGGGGGTGAATTAATTTCTCAAAATTTTGATAAATTAAAATTTTGGTAGACAAACTTGAGAAATCCAAACAATAAACT
>JBBYHO010045167.1:0-10241 GCA_038382025.1 Adansonia gregorii
TAACTTGGAGACATTGCCTTAGTTTTCTAAAAATATCCAATTTTATTAAAAATATTGATGGAGTATCCTAAGACCTGGAAATAGTCTAAAATGATGAATCTATTCCTAATGTATGCCTTCGACATGAAAGTAACCAAGTAATCACATAGGACGTAGTTCTAGTACAAAATTATCAAATGCCCTTAGGGTTTAACTTCAATATGAAAGTATCCCAGTAAACCTAAAAGACTCAAAAACGATCATAGAAGGGTGAACCTATCCTAAACACACACCCGTGGCATAAAAAATCTCAATGACTAAGTAGGACTCAGTTTTAAGGGAATTACCCAAATGCCTTTGGGTTATACCTTCGACATGAAAGTATCTTGGTAACCTTAAAGGACACGAAAAGGATCATAAAACAATGAACCTATCCTAAGTGCACACCTTTGGCATAAAAGCATCCCGATGACTACTTAGGACTCGATTCTAAAGTAATTATCAAAATGCCCATAGGATATACTTTTAACATAAAAGTATCTAGGTAATTGTAAAGGACACAAAAATGATCATAGAGGGATGAACCTATCTAAATGAACACCTTTGGAATAAAAGCATCTCTATGGCTACCTATGACTCGGTTCTAGGAAAATTACCAAAATGCCTATGAAGTACGTTCGATATAAAAGTATCTAGCAACTATAAAGGCCATGAAAAGAAAAGTAACAATGATTTTAACTTAAATAGGTAATTTGGATGACAAATATGACTTAAACTGTAAAGCTTGATAATGGGTCTTTTAATTTCTCAAAGTTACACACTACTCTAAAATTTGCTAAAAATGGTAAAAAGGTTTTTTAAAATGCCCAAAATACCTTAAATAAGTAATTTACATTTTAAAGTGACCCAAAATGCAAAAATGCAATTAGGTCCATAAATTTTTCAAAAATTATATTTTGTACCTTAACAAAGAACCAAAAAAATATGAAAAGTTTTAATATTTGCAGCACCCCATCATGGAACCAGTGGAATGATAAAAATATTTTAAAATACTCTAAGTGAATGATTTCCTACTAGAGATGACCATTTTGACTTTAAATGCTAGATTTTCCTAATGGTCCATAAACTTTTCTAAGTTTGCAAATTAGCCCCTACATAATTAAAATACAAAATTAGACAGCAAATAAATAAAAATGAACACAAAAATCATATCCAAAGGTTACAAGGGAGATTCGACCACTTTCTGTTGGCCTTAACACAAAATTTTCAACATTTACATAAAGACCCTAAATTTTTTAAAATTATAAAAAGACCCTAAAATTTTGAAAAATATATTTCTACTTGATATAGTGCATAAAATACACTCCCTAAGGCATACATGGGTTTTGGCTAAGCATGGAATGGCTAGAAATTTTTTTATTATTTTTTTAATGTTTAAAAGCTAGTCCCTAAACTTTTTATATTTATAAAATAGCCACAAAAATAAAAAATCATCATATTTACATGTGTTAGGTTTGACCAACCCTAAATAATCTATAAACAAAATGTTCTTACTTAATAATCACATATTCATGTTTTATCCAACATAAATCAATACCATCATATGACAAAATCATAAAAATAAACATATAAACATGTGATTTCAACATAATAACAAGACAACATTGAAAGAAATAACATACATACGAACATATATATATATATGACATATATAACACAAAAACCAACATTATATCAACATAAACATAATTAATGAAGAAGGATAATCTACTAACAAGAAAAACTAAACAAAAGTAATTAAATCAAAGAAATTAGTTCACAGCTATTATGCTTAGTCTTTTAACATGAATCAAAATTTGTGAACTTAAGCATAATTTTTGCTCACCAACAAGAGGAAGAAGGAACAAAAATGAAGAGAATATTATAGCTTTTAGGAAGAATTTACCTATTCAAAGCTTTGGTAACTTAATTTTTTTTTCAAATGTTTTTTTCTATCTTTTTATTAAGCCAAAAACCCTTTTTTACATGCAAAATCCTCCCCTTAGTTATGAAGGGGAGTATCAGCCAAAGGGATGAAAACACCCTTTGTCGAAATTCAAGAAATTTTTTATTTTTTATTATTTTTATTATTAGCATAAAAAAAATGAGAATGGCATTTATTTGACAAGCAATAGGTGTTAGTCAAAGATATATTGTCATGATTGCTTAGATAATATCATATAATGGGTAATTAGAAACCAACAAAATTAGTTAGGGAAAAGTTGGAAATCAACTAGACTAATTTGCATAAAACTAGTAGAAGATAACCAACATTAAATATAAAATTAAAATTAAAATACAGTTAATAATTATAAACAAAATTTTTAAAATGAAATAATAAAAAATTGACTAAAACTCAAAAACTCATAAAATTATATTAGAAAAATCCTTATAGAGAAAAATCGATATATGTATATATATATATAGTTCAAAACTCACAAAATTAATTTACGTTTCAAAAACTTATTTAATATGAATTAAATAAAAATATTTGATGAATTTAAAAATTATAAAATCAATAAAAATCCAACCAAAAAAAGTAACACACTAGAAAACTTTGCAATTTGAAAATGAGAAAAATCCATAAAATGGATTTTACAAATAAAATAAAGCTCATATTTTACAAATAATGGATTTCAAAACTGATTTTATGCAATTTAATGGGGAATATTTAAGGAATTTTGAAGTTCGAAACTTGAGAAAATTCTATAAAAAAATTTTACAAATAAAAGAAAGCTCGATTTTGGGACCGAGAAAATTTTAAAGAATACATTGAAAATTACATAAATGGGCTAAGTACAACATATTATCCAAAATATTCATTATCAAAAATAGAAAAGTGAAATTCTAAAATCCATAATAAATTTAACAGGGAAAAATTTTAAGAATAAAATCAAAATTAATTAACAAAATTGATAATTTGACACCTCATAGTAGAAAATGCCAATATATATATTTTTCTTGAATATTTCTAACTTTTGGAATGCATACTGGCATAAACACTTCAAAGATATCGATAAAAATATATGATGGTCAGTTTTTTATGTTTTATGAAAATATGGAAAAACTCATAAAAATGGGAAATTTAACTATGATATCATTTACAGGAATGTTTTTTCAAATTTTGACAAAAGAATATTTAAAAAATTGATTTAAAATATTAATCCTTTTATCCAAGATTAATTTTCTAATGGCACTTTTTTGGTCATGTGCCAATACGACCATTTATATATGATAGAATAAGTTATAAAAATGTGTAAATTACCCAGCAGAGGTCAACCTCTATCAAGGCAACATCAATATTCCCAGTCTCAAATAACTAGGACTACTAGAAAAAGGATTTGGATGAAATTAGGTGTCTACAGTTGCCTTTTTTTGGCCATTGCTGAGGATCAACAATAAACAAAAGACCAAATAGACATAATCTCATCTGGGCTATAATGTTTTGCAAAAAAAGAATACTACATTAAATATATTCATTAAAAATAAATAACCTAGGGTAAGACTTAAATTATGATAAGAAAGTAAACTATGGTCAAAATAAAGCCTAGAAGGTTAACTAGGGCAAAACCGATACAGTCAAACAAGGATGTCAAGGATGTAACAGGAGTCTAGAGGATCGACTAGGGTGAAACTGATATAGTCAAACAAGGATATCTAGGATGTAACCTAGATCTAGATAGTTGGTGAAGGAAAAATTACTACAGTTAAACGAGGGCAACTAAAATGTAACCTATACCCAAAAAGGTTGACCAAGGCGAAACCAATATAGTCAAATGAAGGTGACTAGGATATAATCCTAGGTGTAGAGTGTTGGTTAGGGCAAAACTAATACAATCAAATGAGAATAACTGAAAAGTAACAGAAGTCTAGAAGATAGACCAGGGTGAAAACAATATAGTCAAACAAGGATGACCAAGATGATCAGGATGTAAACTAGATCTAAAGGGTTGACAAAGGTAAAATCGATACAGTCAAATGAGAGTAACTAGAATATAATTTAGGCCCAAAAGGATTAACCAAGGCAAAACTAATATAGTCAAACGAAGGTGACTAAGATGTAATCTTAGGTCTAGAGGGTTAATTAGGGCAAAATTGATACAGTTAAATGAGGATGACCAGCATGTAATCTAGGTCTAAAAGGGTTGCTAGGGCAAAATTGATACAATCAAACAAAAATGATGAGGATATAATCCTAGGTATAGAGGGTCACTAAGGTAAAATTGATACTATCAAACAATGATGACTAAGATGTAACCTATGTCTAAAAAGATTAATCAAGGTAAAACTGATACAGTCGAATAAAAATGACCAAGATATATGCTAGGTCCAAAAAGGTTGAGCAAGCCAAAAACGATACAGTCAATTAATCATAAAAAATCTAATATTTAAGTTACTTAAATGAACGTGAGACTTACCTTTCAGTGAACATACCAAATAACTCTTTCCAATATCATTTTAAACTTTGGATCTACAAAGTATAAAATATAAATGCAAATGCATAAAGAATGCATATGATGAATTTTCATAATTTAATTTTCTTGATCAATGTTTGATCTAGCCTATTTGAAATTGGGTTTAGCTTAAAGGTTGAATACATCTTTAAAAAGTGTTAGGGATCTTTTTTCTTCTTAGTAAGAGAGAGCCAACACTTGACCTTGAATTTAAGGACATCTTTGGAGATCATTGTAGATAAGATATAGATGCTTATGACAAGTCAAACTAGGTGATGCACTAATATCATCTAGGAATTGATAAAGAACATGACTTTTTAAAATTTTCATCCACAATCGAAACAAACTAATGGCAAGCTAAAGAAGAAGAGCATGATGGGGAATGTGGGGTTTCTAAAATTTGCCATCAACAACCAAAATAAATTGATACAGTAATAGTATCCCATAGTTATAAAATTAGATATTTAATCTTTCTTTCTAAGAAATCCTCTAAAAGGACTTCATTTCTTATTTATCAAAATTTTATTCAAGAATGTTATTTTTCCATCCTAATACTTCTTAGAATGTCTGAAAGAATTTGGAATATTAACTCCAATGCCTATAATATTTTGATCGCATTCTAAACTAATGCGAACAAATCAACTTGTCATCTTTGATTTATTTTCGTTTCCTTAAAATGTTAGTTATCATTTAGCAGAAATGTTAGCATGATTAAAGAGTTAGACTAACAAAAAAGTGAAGGAAAATATCTACTATTGCCACATACTTTTTTCTCTCTAGATGATCTGAAGCAAGTGTGCACAACTTAAAAGATATATGGTGATGTGATTGAGCCTTTGAGTTATACCTTGGTTAAGATTTAGATTAGGCATGATAATGCAAAAGGGGAGAAACTGTCAAATGAATTACTGATACAACTAGTCTTGGAAAGTTAGCATTAAGTAACCATAAATTTAAAGTCACCATCAACTATTTTGGGCAAAGTATGATTGGATGCCTATCGAAAATAATATCGCAAGTTACAAAACTTGAAACATTGATTTCCATGTTAGGTCCAAAGATTCATTGGTTAGGCTTGGGAGTTGGTTATGTATGGGGAAGGATTAACACCTACACAGTGCTCAAAATCAATACTTACTAACTATATCTCGCTTCAATTTTGGTTTAATCAATTCCATTTGGTCATTATTTAGATATAATCCACTTTAATGCATGAACTTTTATGGAAAATGTAAATTTAGGTTTTGAAAAATAATTTGACAGCACCTATGTGCTATGAAGGCATTAGAAGCATAATGATTCTTTATGAAAATAATTTTTGGATTAAATTTTTAAATTTTAGATATTCCATATTAGGCACTAGAGAGATGCAAACACGGAACTTTACCTTTTAAATTTTTTTTTCAAAATGAATTTTAAATATGAATGCATGATAGTCACTGCAAAAAAGAAACTTTTTAGTAAAACAAAAAAGAATATAATAATATCATCAACAAACAATAACAAACAAAAAAATGCAAAAAAGAAAGACAATCAAAATTTATCCCATAATTGTCTTCGATTATTGAAGAATAATTGGGATGACAATTTAAAGATGGGTTTAGATTCAGTGGTAACCTGAAGGACAAAAAAGGTTTTAAATAAAATAATCCAGGGTACCAGAAAAATAAATTTTTAGATTTTTGAGGTAAAAGCAGTTTTAGAGTATCCCCTCAAAGGTGTGGGGTTGGAATATTTCCCAAAAGACAAAGATTTTAATATTTTAAATAAATAATTAGGAAGAAAGAGAAAATTTGAGTTTTTTAATGAGAAACAGGGTTGGAGTATCCCTTCGAAGTAATAAGGTAAGAATATCCTCAAAGATGAAAATTTTTTTATGACTTAATATAATAATCAGGAATTTGAAATAAATTCAAGAGAGAAAATTCAAGTTTTTTAGTGAAAAATGGGGTTGCAATATCTCCTCAAAGTAGTGAGGTTAGAGTAACCCCAAAGATAAAAATTTTTAATGTTTAAAAAAAGATTTTAAAAATAAGAAACTGAAGATTTGTATAAAATATATTTTTATCTTAAAGCCTTGATCCAAGCCTAGAAGGTTTGTATAGTAGGAATTAGATGCACTTCGAGACGTTCAAATGTCTTTATAAAGACATTTCAAAAATTAGGTTAAAAACATGGGATAGCATCACATCATCTCTTTTCCTAAACTCATTTTCGGGCTTCAAGGGGTAAATGAGGTGCCATAGGAAAGATAACTCAATGAGGATTGATATAAAAATATTTTAAAAATCCTAGAAAATCACCTTCTAAGTAGAATTAATTATTAGAATTATGCCTATTTTGGCACTAGCAACATGTGCAAAGGAAATGGCATGGTTAAATTTAAAAAATCATTTTAGTCTTACCAAAAATCATTAAATCATAAATAATAAATTTCTAGAGAGGGAATTTTGCAAACTTTTTGGGAAAAATATTTAAATAATATAGAAATATCATTTGACAGGTCAAAACGGCTCAAATAGGACATACCATGTTGGTTTCAAGGGTTTCAAATGGCAAAGGTTTAAAAGATCATAACTTTCTCATCTGAAATAATCTAAAGGCAAACAACACCTTTGAAAAATATTTTGATACCCTTTAAGGGAAAAATTTAAAAAAAAAATACTAGAAAAGTCATTTGTGGTTTGAAAATAACTTTTCAAATTTAAAATATAGTGCTACCATAGCACAAACATGGGCCTATTAATTTTTTTTGTTTCTTGGGGATGAAATTTGAGTTATGGATATTCGAATGTCCACAACACAGAGGAAAGAATCGAATGGGCATTATGAGTTCATTCCACAATCTTAGAGTAGTTTAGGATAAAGAAACAACGTTGACTAGCCACCATAAAGGTGTTAAACTTAAGATCAAGACTTAATATATTTTTTACCAATTAAAAGAGGCATTTTTTAAAAAAACAGCATCTTTAAATTCATTTTACCATGAATCCAGATTTAAAATGTTTAATTTGTCCCCAAGATTGAAAGACCAATTTTATGGAAACATTAAATCTATGTCATTCTCCATCTATTAGAGGTAGCATGAAATTAACTTTGGGATTTTTGAAAATTAAATTTTTAGCAAACAGCAAGCATCTTGACAAAGATAACACATGCAAACACACAAAGATGACATTTTGATAGGAAAAAGATGACAAAAAATGCAATGAGGTCATAAATAAGATGCATGGAATTAATAACTGTATGAATGGCTTCAAAAATCATTATGGAAGATGACATGAACTTATTTAAGCAAAGAAAGCATGTTGGAATTTTCAAGACATCATTTTTATGCTGTGAGACTCCTTAAAATGTAAGAAAGTGCAAGAAAATACCCATGGTATGTTAGGAAGAACATTTAAACATGTGTTAAGCATGTGAAAATAAGTGAAATATGATGAAAACTACATGAATAAGGGAATGTTTTGATGATAGAATAAAAGAGTAGAAGTTTGGCCTACCAAGGAACATTAAGGCCTCAGAAAAACATTAAAATCCTACGACAACCACAACCAAGGCAACAATAATGCATGGAGTCCTAGGATGGTTATGGCAACATAAATGGTTCACCATAATGATGCAAGTGCCAGAAATAAGAAAATAAATAGAGCTAAGATAAAAAAAATACCAAAAGCCTTAAGCTTTAGTTTTTCTTCATGCAGCAACTTTGGGCTCACCTTCTTTCTTGTTTGATATTGATATGCAAGGAAATGATGAAAAAAGTGATTTTCGATAGACTATTGATGGAAGAAAGTTTTAAGAGGATCTTAAAAGTGTTTTGGTGGTGGTTTTAAGGAACTAGGGAAGTAAAAAAAGGTTGACGGTGAAAAAAATAGAATAATATTTTTTTAGAGTGTTTTAGGGCTAGAGTTGCTGAAGGTTTCTGAGATTACTGGAAAAAATGATTTCTCCTTGTAAAGCCAAAATTAGCTCCATTTTAAATTGAAGGTTCAGCCAATGCTTTTTGGAGATAAAGTAAGAGCATTATAGGGTATTCCCTTATGTACTAGGAGACAACTCCAGGTACTATGCTCAGCTACCTTTATTATCATTGGTTCTATCATGTAGAGTAATAGTGTAAAAAGGTTGTGGCTACCTGCTACTAGAGAGAAGCAGACATGCCCTCTAACAAACCATATATTTTAATGGCTATTTAGGCTTTAAAAATTTGTTTAAGTCCAATCACAAGCCTAAACTTGAGGCTTGATATGTATTTTGGTGCAAGAAACATGCTTGAATCGAATTTTTAAAGGCTGAAAAATGGCTCAAACTGGACAAAAATGCCTTAGTGTATCAATAGAAAACATGTTGTATCGATACGTAAGGTAATTTTTACCTATAAGTATAGAAACAATGGTGTATCAATACCAAAAGCAAAAAATTATTTCAAGTCTTAAGACTTAGAGCCTTGTATCGATACTTTATGGATTTATGTCAATACTCTTGCTTGTGTATTGATACATTTTGCTAAAAATCATAACATTGCTACTACCAAAACTAATATCGATACAAACATGCTAAATATCGATATCACACCTTATGAATCGATACCAAACCCTCTTGTCTCGATACTACATAGGAAAATTTGAATTTTTGGTGAAGCCAAAAGCTTTGTATCAATGCTTATGCACCAATGTGACTTATACGTACCTTAGGCCCTTTGAATACTTCACATTGGTCACAAATAGTGGGAAATAGACCCATGCTCATTTGAATGACTTTAGTGACACCCTGAGTAATGACCTTTGATGCCTCATTTTTATATTTTTCTTTAATATAACCCATAGGCATTTCAAGCCTTCCTAAAAAAATTTGTTTTACCTGGCGCTATGTCGCCTAATAGGTCCTAGCAACACAGCACCTAGCAGTTATCCTTATTTTTATTTTTGATTTTTTTGATTTAATTATCTTTTGAGTATGCCTTGGGATGCCAAAAAATTTGCTTAGACAAAATAAGGTGTCTACATATACTTCTACTACAACAATGAAAGAAGATACAACATTGGCTATTTTGCAAAAATGATGGTAAAGTACAAAAGAGATTTAGGTATTACTCAAATAAATGGAATCTCTCATTCAACTCTTCAAAGATTTCTCCTAAATAGAATGTTTATTTTTATGAAGATCTATCTCTTAAAAATGCTTTTGATCATACTATGCCTTTTTTAGACTTAATCCTTCGCTAAATTATGCTTTGGCCTTTTTTTTAAATGCTCGCGCCACTGCCTTAGGTTTTTAGCTCAAAGCCTCCCCTTATATCACCTGCGATCAAATGCCTTTTTAGGTTTTTATCTTTTTTTATAACAAACACCCTTTCGCATTTTCATCTGTTTCTTTTTTAGGCATAATAATTTTTTAAATTGTTTAAATTGATGGGGTTTGGTAGAATGCTTCCATCTATCTCTGCCAACATCAATGCTTCTCTTGAAATGCCTTTTGGACTATATAGGGCCTTTTTCAATGAAGTGACCATTTGCCACGAGGATCTTTTTGTCCAGATGGAAATTTTCTCAACACCAAGTCCCCTTCATGGAATTTCCTAGGATAGATTTTCTTATCATGTGCTCTCATCATTCTTTTCTAGTGCATCTGCCTATGTTGAATAACTTTTACCCTTTTTTCTTAATGAAATGCAATTGTTCATAACAATCTCGGACCCATTTAAGTTTCTTTGATTTGGTTTACCTTAAAACATAGAGTAAAGGAATCTTGACTTTAATTAGTAAG
>JBBYHO010045178.1:0-10240 GCA_038382025.1 Adansonia gregorii
TTATTATTATTATTATTATTATTATTATTAAATGTGCATATTATGATTTATTACACATATAGCAACAACTATTGTTAAGAATAAGGTTACTAAGTAATTTATATTTTAAGTTATTGTATTTAGTATCAACTTTTTTATATGGCACAAACTTTAAATTTTGCTAAATTATATAAAAGAATTGCTTTATTAATAAATTAATTCACTTATGTTAACTCCGTTAAATAATTTTAATAAAAAAGTTAAACCTAGTATGCAAGCATGACATTTTTTTTATTTGTAAGAGAATTTATTAATAAATTACATTTGCATGCTGATTTAGTTTTTTTTATTAGAATTACTTAACAAAGTTAACTTAAACAACTTAATTTATTAATAATAGAAATAATTTGATGAAATTTAATAAAATTAAAGGTTTATGACCTATATGAAAGTTGATACTAAGTTCAGTAACCTATAATATAAATTACTAAAAATTAGCCATAGAATCGCTTAATACTTGCTAGAAAAGATGATTGTTAAAACTTCTAGCAGATATTATGCTGAACATTATAATATCTTCAGACTTGACATTACCTTTTCAAGCTTTAGCCTTTTTCAAGGCTCAAATTCTCTTCAAGATCGTGATACTTTTGTAAGATTTTTATTGTATTTTCTAGCACTCTTCGCCTTTTTAAGCTTGACATTGCTTTTAATGCATTATCCTTTTTCAAACCTCAAATCCTCTTTAGGATCGCAATATCTTTTCAAAAATGCCATTATTTTTTTAAGCACTTTTCACCTTGACATTGCCTTTTCAGACTTTAACCTTTTTTGAGGATCAAATCCACTTTAGGATCGTGATACTTTTTCAAGATTGCCATTGCCTTTTTAGGCACCATTCGCCTTTTCTGGTTTAAACATTTTTTCGAGGCTCAAATCTTTTTTAATATCACAATTATCTTTTGAGGTACTTTCACTTCTTTAGGCTCAACATTACCTTTTCAAGCCTTAATCTTTTTCAAGTTCTCAAATCCTCTTTAAGATCGTAATACCTTAAAAGGTACTCTTTGCCTTTTCAAACTCGACATTGTCTCTTTGAGCCTTAGCCTTTTTCAAGGCTCAAATCTTCTTTAAAATTGCAATACCTTTTCAAGGTCAACATTGCTTTCTTAGGCATTCTTTTCCTTTTGTTTTTTTCAATATTCAAATCCTCTTAAGGATTCAAATAGCCTTTTCAAGCACTTTTCTCCTCTTTATGCTCAATATTGCCTTTCCAAATCTTAGCCTTGTTTAAGACTCGAATCCTTTTTAGGATCATGATACCTCTTCAGGATTATCATTGCCTTTTCAAGCACTCTTTGTTCCTTTAGGCTTTACCTTTTTTCAAGGCTCAAATATTTTTCAAGATCACAATACCTTTTTAAGATCGTCATTACCTTTTCAAGCACTCTTCGCTTCTTTAGACTTTAGTCTTTTTTTAAGGCTCAAATCTTTTCCAAGATCACAATACATTTTCAAGACCATCATTGCCTTTTTAGGCACTTTGTGCACCTTTTCAAACTTGATATTATCTTTTCTAGTCTTTATTTTTATCAAGGCTTAAATCTTCTTTAGGATTGCAATATCTTTTCAACATTCACTCTTAGTCTCGTCAAGCTTGCCAGTGCCTTTTAGGATTGTTACTGCCTTTTCAAGCACTCTTTGTCTTTTTAAGCTTGACATTGCCCTTTCAGGCCTTAGCCTTTTTTAAGGTTCAAGTTTTTTTGAAGATCACCATTACCTTCTTAAGCATTCTTCGCCTCTTCAAGCTTGACATTGCCTTTTCAGGCTTTCTATCAGCGTTGCCGCACTTGCCTTTTTAGGCTTAGCCTTATCCAAGGCAAAAAAAATCTTTTTAAAATAGCGACACTTTTCATCCCACCATTGCCTTTTCAAGTTGAACTACGCCTTTTCAAGCTTTAGCCTTTTTCAAGGCACAAAATCCTTTATAGGAATGTGAGACATTTTTAGGCTTGACTAAGCCTAAAAAAAATTAGCAATATTTTTTTTTACTAAATTAAAAAAAACATCAATTACATTTTTTTATATAATTAACATTCTCATTTATGGAAGTGAGCATTCAATCAGTGCAATTCTAAAATTATAGAAATTAAACCAAATTTAATCGATTTATTTTGGTCGACGACTTGAGTTTTGTTTTGGGCTTATGAAATTAATTTTATAAAATTAGGTAATACAATTTATGGATTGAGTAAGTAATTCGTTGGACATGATTAATATTAAAAAAACATATAATTTCTTTATTTTTAACTAAATATCGATTTATTCATTCAATTTAATTTAAAAAAATAAAAAATTACAAATCATCAAACATGCATATTTAAATCAATTTATCTGATTAAATTTTACTAAATCGAATGGAATAAATTAATTAGATTGATTTCCATCGGGTTAGTACGTTCAATCGACTAGTACCCAACCCTATTATTTTTGTATTGAATATTTTATATTTTACTTCCATGATGCTGCTCATGAAAATATTTATGTTGAAGAATACCCAATTTGTAATTTCCTAAAAAATACTAGAGCTTGGGAAATCCTTATCACGTTGTCGATGTATCTTTTAGTCTGTCGTGGGCCTCGTGGCTTAGAAGCTGGATTCCAGAAAAATGCCGGAACCAGCTTTTTTTTTTTTTTTTTTTTTTTTGGGTTCTAGTGCTCTACTATTGATGCCGAGAACATGTGAGTTAAAAAACCTGACTTTAAACGCGAACTCAGTTCACCGATAAATTCCATCTCTGATTTTCTGATTCCTCCGCACCATTGCCCTCTGATTAGCTGACCACCGTTTCAATCCAGAGGGGTCTCCGTCGGATCCAAAGAATAAAAAAAAAAAAAAAATCTTAACGGAAGTTGGTGGCTGAGAAAGAAGCGACATCCTCCTTCATTGCTCATTGATTTCGTCCCATCTTCCAGTAAAAAGTATTTTTCATGGTGGGGTCCAATCGTTAGAAGAATTTGGAACGTAAAGAAAGAAAATTTTTGAGCTTAAATATCAGCCACTTCCGTGCTTCCGCCTTTAACTCCGCCGGTGACTGTCGTGGTCTTTTTGGCTACAGTCTCAGAATTGGAGTTTTCAGTCTGTATAAATGATCAAACAGTTGAGCATTTATTGGTCCTGTTTTTGCTTCAAAACCATGTCCGTTTTGCGGCGAAGGAAGGTAAAGGATTTATCAAAATCCCAAAGCTCCGACCCCAACATCCACAAAGAAGATGACAAGAAAAACCAATACAAGAAGAGCCCCCAAAGAAAATTTCTTAGTTCTAAAAAATGGTCGTGTTGGGACAGCTGTTGTTGGTTAATTGGTATCGCATGTTCAATGTGGTGGTTCTTGTTGTTTTTGTTCAACGCAATGCCAGATTCGATCCCTCAATACGTAACGAAGGCGATAACGGGGCCGTTGCCGGACCCGCCTGGGGTCAAGTTGAGGAAAGAGGGCTTGACGGTGAACCACCCGGTGGTCCTCGTGCCTGGAATTGTGACTGGTGGCCTCGAGCTTTGGGAAGGGCGCCAGTGTGCTGAAGGGTTGCTTGGGAAGCGCCTTTGGGGTGGCTCGTTTGGAGAATTTTATAAAAGGTATTAGCCTTATTATTATTATTTTAATTCTGGGGTTTGCCTTAAAAGTGTTCTTTTTTTTTAATGGAAGGCCGGGAATGTTTAAAGTTCATTTTTGATGTTTGCTTAGGTTGGAAGCCATTAAAGAAGCTTCCTTAAAGCTTACTGATTTCTCTTTTCTTTCTTAATATTGTTTTCTAAAATTAAAACCTTTTAACTATTGCAAATACTTTTCCTTTTCATTTATGTTTGCTTTTGGGACATTAGAAAGGTAGCTTTGGTTACTCTTACTGCAACTTGATCTTCGTTCCTGTGAGTGGCAGTGTGGATTATAACTTTTAGTGGTAACCGGTTGGATCATATGTTGTATACTCTGTTCTGTAATAGTTGAAGCTTTCCACAAGGGGTGAGAACATGATTCGGAAACCTTGCGAAGTTGTTCATTAGGTTGCTGTAAGAGTATGCAGATCTTCTCTTATTTTTGTTGTTCTAGAACTGGAAAGCCGGGGATAGATTGCTGACTGAAACTTTCAAATTATGGCCTCAATTTCCAAAGCTATTATTCCCCCTTTTTCTTTTGGTTCCTCTTCTTTCCTTGACTATCTCAGGTGTTACAGTGTCGGCCGCATGGATTGATGTGGACGGCAGTTAAAACCATCAAAATGCGGGCTTTTATGCTGGCTGTAATAGGCTACTGCAGCCGTCATCCTTTATCCCTGCTTCGGACTGGCAGTTCAAGCACAGGCGTAGTTGAGTACTTCACAGGACAGTTATCGAAAAGCATATTTGTTTCTATAAAGAATCTTGAACTCTTGTCAAGTAAAATACTAACTAAACTCTCCATATGCCCTTACTGAATCTAACATTTTGTGCCAGTTCGGTTTTTTTTTTTTGGGATGTCTTTACACTTTATAACTATCGGATTGCTTCTAGCTTTGAAGAAGACCTAACCTGTCTTCCGATGAGTGATGTGTAGACCTTGTTGCTCTTTAATCTTTGAAGTAATATCGGCTTCTCTTGACATACTAAGAAGATTATAGGTTTTGCTTCCTGAAATTTTCTGAAAATTCTTCCTTAACGTTTTACTATGGTTGCTATATTAAGTTTTATCTTTTGGATTGATTTTGGTTACAAAGGAAAATGTCATTAGTTAGAATGAAATGAAATTATGTGTTTATCTTCGAATGGTATGTAAAAGTTGAGTCATCCATGAAGTTTACTCCCCCACTGTTCTCCCAATTTCACTGCAGACCCTTGTGCTGGCTTGAGCACATATCACTTGATAATGAAACTGGATTGGACCCTCCTGGTATAAGGGTCAGGCCTGTATCTGGACTTGTGGCAGCCGATTATTTTGCAGCAGGTTATTTTGTTTGGGCCGTCTTAATTGCTAATTTGGCTCATATCGGGTATGAGGAAAAATCATTGTATATGGCTGCTTATGATTGGAGGTTATCATTTCAGAACACTGAGGTATGCACTTGATTTGATATTTCACATTCCTCTCAAACTGATTCTGCCAAATAATTTTGTGCTTATGGATATACATATACTCTAAATGTTTATCTTTAGTAATATTTCTGTGCTTATTGTTTTAAAATTAGCATTATGTTTATAACTTCTTGAGATTATCTTATTTATGTCTAGTCTACTTGAATAAATCAGGTCAGGGACCAATCTTTAACCAGAATAAAAAGTAATATAGAACTCTTGGTAGCTACAAATGGTGGGAAAAAGGTAGTTGTCATTCCGCATTCCATGGGAGTCCAGTACTTTCTGCACTTCATGAAATGGGTTGAAGCACCAGCTCCTAGGGGTGGTGGAGGTGGATCAGACTGGTGTGCTAAACACATAAAGGCAGTAGTGAACATTGGTGCGCCCTTTTTAGGTAGTCCGAAGTCAATCGGACTGCATTTTTCTATTGAAGTCAAGGATATAGCAGCTGTCAGGTACTTTTTATTTATTTACTATTTGTGAGTGTGTGTGGACAAAGACTTGTTTCATGTCTTGGTGTGAACTGTCATATTCCTACTGCAATCCCTGTCAATCAATCGGCATAAAATTCTGCTGCTCAAATTGACACTATGCTTTCCCAGAATTTCTGTTACATTAATAAAAATTTTCCCATTCGCTGTTTCATGTCACCGTAGATCAAGAGCATGCAAATATGTCTCTGCCAGAGAGAGCTAACTTTTCTAGCATAAGTTATACTGAAACAATGTTCTATCAATCCTTAAATCAGTAAAAAATCTGGCCTTTCTAGAGGCTTCTATTCTGATAGTGAATTGATGTTGTTATTTCTAGAGTCAGCAAAGTAGAAGGTTAAATTAGTTTGCAGGAATCATTAAATTTGCAATCTTAATCCATTTGTGCCCATTTGTGCATCTTGTCCCTCAACCCTTTTGTCCCTTCTTTTGTTGTTTTCTTGATAACAGCCATTTCATGCGAGCCAGTTTTGGTTGTACATTTGATATAAGCATTATAATGTTTTAATTTCTTCTAAATTATGTAATTATCCAAGATGGTACGGTCATGCTGCCAAGCATGGTTTTGCTCTCACTCTGGGCAAACCTAAAATAGTTTTTCAGACATGGTGAAGTGCATTTTTACTTTGTTTTGGGAGCTTAACGAAATATTAATTGTTAAAACAGGGCTCTTGCACCAGGTTTTCTGGACAAAGATGTACTTGGTCTTAAAACATTTCAGCATTTAATGCGGATGTTCCGTACATGGGATGCCACCTTCTCAATGATACCCAAAGGTGGGGAAACTATCTGGGGCGATCTTGATTGGTCACCTGAAGTAGGAAGCTGTAAATATGGTGCAAAAAAATTGAAGAACAATAGTACTCATATTACAGGTCAAAACACAAACAACAATGTGTGTAATATGAAAGGTATAAATTATGGGAGAATTATTTCATTCGGGAAAGACGTGGCTGCATCACATTCATCCACAATTGAGAGGGTTGATTTCAAGGTAATGTCCAAGTTATGATTAAGTAACTTTGGAATCTCTCTCTCTAACAATGATCATTTTCAGCAATTGCCACTAATGCAAGTCTTGAAGATCATGTGACTAAACTTTGCTCAATTTTTTTTTAACCAGAAGAAAAAAAATATGCTGAACTTTCACTTCCCTGCATGTCAAATGCATGCATGCATGCCAACTGGAAGATTTTATTCATTAAAATGCCATTATGAAAGGGCGACTATTATATATTGTGTTATTTGGTTTGTATACTCGGATATAATTGGTTTCTTAGTACATGGCATGGTGTTTATATATGATTATTGTTGATCACCAGGATGTTGTGAAGGGTGAAAGGCTTGCCAACTCAAGTAACTGTGATATATGGATAGAGTATCATGAAATGGGCAATGGCGAAATCAAAGCTGTTGCTGACAATAAAGTTTACACTGCTGGATCAATTTTGGATCTGCTTCATTTCGTTGCCCCCAAGTTGATGGCACGGGGAGCTTCTCAATTTTCTTATGGTATAGCTGATAATTTGGATGACCCCAAGTATGAGCATTACAAATACTGGTCAAACCCCTTAGAAACAAAGTGAGCTTTTCAACTTCTCAATTCTGCTAATTGGTTTTGATTTCTTTTTTTTTTGGGTGCAATAATTGGTTTTCATAGTACTCCAGATTAAATCTAAACTGTTCTTTATCATTGACCAATCCCATAGTTAGCTCCTTCGAATTGCAAATTTTTGGTTACATATTTGTGATCTCTCACTGTTAGTGAAGGTATCCATTCTCGATCCTAAGTATTCTGCTGATTTTGCAGGTTACCGAATGCTCCAGACATGGAAATCTACTCGATGTATGGAGTTGGACTCCCCACTGAAAGAGCTTATATCTACAAATTAACTACCCCCACTGATTGCTATATTCCGTTTCAAATAGACACCTCAGCAGATGGCAATAGTGAAGATTCATGTCTGAAAGGTGGTGTTATCGTAGGTGATGGAGACGAAACGGTTCCCGTTTTAAGTGCAGGTTTCATGTGTGCAAAAGGCTGGCGGGGCAAAACCCGATTCAATCCTTCAGGAATTCGTACTTACTTAAGGGAGTACAAGCATGCCCCTCCAGCTAATCTTCTGGAAGGTCGGGGCACCCAAAGTGGTTCTCATGTTGATATATTGGGGAATTTTGCTTTGATCGAGGATGTTATCCGAATAGCAGCAGGGGCTACTGGCGAGGACCTGGGTGGAGATCGTGTTTATACCGATATTTTTAAATGGTCTGAAAGGATTAACTTACAGCTCTAGATTCAGGACTCAAAGTGGTAAGCACTCAAAGATAAGAGTTAAATGCGTAGATTGATTGAAATATCATCTCCAACTCGATATTTAGGGAGTTATGATGCTATCTCATCACATTCAAGTGGGTTTAATAGGAAAACATGATTAGCATAGAGAGATTGCCATGTAACTCAGAGATTAGAAAACAGAATTCTGTATAACATTTTAGCTTTCTTTATCGAATAATCAGTTGAATTGGGGTTCGTAATAAGTAATTAAACTGCTCCACTGTTATAGTTATCTTCTGTTTAAATCATCTGGAAAATAATACTCGATTAACCAAAAACAAGATTATCTCTTATATTGAGCTATGTTGTGATGTTATTTGCTTATCTATTTTCTGTTTTAAGTCACATTAGCCATTTTTTTTCCAGTCATTTTCTTTCAGTGATGAACACGGATCTACCTTATGAAACTATCCATTGTTGGTGGTAGCAGTCATCTTGTGGGGGGCATTCATTATATTTGATTAAAGTGCAAGAAATGGGATTTGAGCTCCTCACAAATGTTGTTTTTATTGTTCAGTTTGTGCTTGAAAAATGGACTCTATATATATATTATTTTGCAAAGCACCAAATTGTTTATGAAAATGGCATCCCAGGTTTATGATTATGTCATTGCCAGGCTCCCTTCAATTCTTGGGGCACGTTGTCTGAATTCTTCAGAATTATACAATTGTATTAAATTTATTTGTTATTATACTCTTTCTTCTCCCCTTCTTAATAATGAATCTCTTTCTCTTGGCTTTCTTTATGCCTATCCGAACTATTTGTATTTGACATATATTTAATATAACTACAGAAATATCATCTTTTAGCTCTGGAGTTTGAGTCTGAATAACAAAGTGCAGAAATACTTAGCCTCTAAAAAAAAAAAAAAAAAGAAAAAGAGCCTGGGAAGTAGAGGGAAAATCAAAACTGGGCACTGGTTGATACATATCTTTCGATTTATCTATCAACTTACGCAAACCTGCAAACTATACGTGGGTTGCGTTTGGTATTGCCACGTGGCAATTTATTTTTTTATTTCTTTTGTTTGTTTTTGTGATTTTTCTTATGTAATATATTTGTATCTGTTATTTTTATATTTTAATGAAATTTAAGGTATATATTTAAATAGTTTTTGATACGTTAATTTATTTTATATAGATTTCAACACGTTTATGGATCTAATTTTTTATGTCGTATCGTGTTTTATTATTTTGTGTATATATTTATATCATATAATTATGTGCTTAAAATTGTCGAGTCTAATTAACATTGTTCATAACTTTTAATTTCATAACACGTGTTATTATATTTTTATTACTTTTCATATCATAATCATATTTAAATTATTATATATTTATTTAAATTTTAATATGTTAATAATTAATTTTTTTATAAATTTTAACACATTTATCTATCTATATCGTATTCATATTATTTTTTATATTATTATATAATTTAAAATTATCTAATTTAATTAAAAAATATAAATTATTTTTAATTTTACGTTTAGTGCCACTATATTTGCATTTCCTTTAAAAAATTATATATTTAATAAAATTATATATGCTGCTCCAGCCTTTTTGTCCCGCTAGTATCATTTGAATTTTTTTTTAATATCACTTTTTAGGGGTTGAGGGATTTAATAATTAGTTTTATAGGTTTAAAGTCTTTATTGCCTATGGAGAAGATAGCCTCACCGTCCACCTATGTTTTAATCCAATTCCCGATTATTATTACTTTGGGTCAAAAAAATCCAAGACAGTCCTTTTTATCATGCCAATATTGATGGAAAAATTTTCTAACAAAAAAAGATAATATAAAAACAAAAGGTTTTTCAATATTTGTCAGTTTAATTTATATATATGTATATAACAAAAAAAAAAAAGACAAGTTTAGTTTAATTACCAAAAGAATATATATATATATATATATATATGTATATTACTGGTAGTGAAGTGAAGTTGATCATAATAATTTGTAGGATATGGACCACAATCCTTAAAAGGTTGGGTTACACGTTTGATTTGAACGAGTCAAGTTTAAATAATTTTTTTTAATTTGAGTCGATTTAATATAATTTGATATATCATTTTTAATAAAAAAATTATATTTATTTAAATTAAATTATTAATATATTTTAATATATTTTAATTAAAATTTATTTTTAACTAAATTTAAATAAAAAATAAAAAAATTTAAACTATGATTCGGTCTTGAACACCTTTAATCTGAATTAATTTTTTTTAATTTTTTAAATATTACCTTAACCACATAAATAATAAAAGAATTAAAAATCTAGAGGAAAAGTTGGGGCCTGGAGGGGTGGAAGAACAGCTGATTTGG
>JBBYHO010045198.1:0-10240 GCA_038382025.1 Adansonia gregorii
AGATTGAATGATTTTAATGGCTAAAGTTGTGTCCAAATTTATATTTTGAGGTTACAGTGAAAAGTTATGAAAATTGCATAGAATAGACACATTTTACTTTGTGGTATTGATCCAAAAAACTCTATATCAATACTCAAGGCCTTCATGTATTGATACCAAGAACCTTGTATCTATACTAGAGGTATTTTGGCTTTCGATATCGATGCAAAAAGCATTATATCAACACCAAGCATAAAAGTTTTTCCAATATTAAGATAAATAAAACTAAACTCATAATTTAGCTTCAAAATAACTTGGTATTGGTACCATAACCACCTGTACTAATACCACAGCTTGTGAACCGATATGCAACCTTTTTGTATTGATACAAATAGCAAAAATTTGAAAATTTGATGCTGTGGTGCTTGTATTGATGCCTCAAGTTCATGTATCAAGACATTCATGCTCAAATATGGATTTTCCTTACCTGTGACTCCCAAATACCTCATCTTAGCTAGAATGATAGGAAATGATCGATGCTTTTTGAATACCTTTGATGGTGCCTTTGATGATGACCTTTGATTGCTTGAATGTTGGCTTGAAAGACAAATACACACCAATTTGTTTAGAAGGTGGAATATGCTTTTTCAATGCTTGCAAAAGTAGGATTTAATTAGTGCTTCACTATGATGGGTGCAATATATTGGCAGTGATTTTGATATAGGTTTACATAAGCTTTTAAGGTTTAACCTCTCTACTGGGCCTTTTGATTTTTTAAAGTTTGACCCTCTTAGACAAGTGCTAATTAATGTGGACTTTGACTCGATTGGTGCTTAATTTTTTTGGATGGACTCAGCTAGCATCGAGCTCTTTGTAGTGGACTCGATTAGTGCCTAACTTTTTTGGGCAAACATTGTTAGTGCTCAGCTCTTTATGGATGAAATTTATTAATCTTAGCTTTTTATGGATAGATTTTATTGGTGCCTCGCTCTTAGTGTACTAACTCGATTAATGCCTAGCTGTTTATGGACTGACTCAATTGATGCCTAGCTTTTTGTGGACTAACTCAATTAATGCTTAGCTCTTTGTGGATAAAATTTACTAGCACCCAACTCTTTATGGATGGACTCTATTAGCTCTTAGCTCTTTGAGGATGGACTTTATTAAAGCCTAACTCTTTATGGATGGATTCTATTAGAGCCTTGCTCTTTGTAGATGACTTGACCAATGCCTAGGTCTTTATAAACTGACTCTCTTATGCTCAGTTCTTTGTGGACAAACTCAATCTATGCCCAGTTCTTTATGGATAAACTCAATTTGTGCCTAGCTTTTTATGGATGGACTCTATTTTTGCATAGCTTTTTATGAATAAACTCACTTGGTGTCCACTTCTTTGTAGACTGACTCAATTGGTGCATAACTTTTTATGGATAAACTCTATTGGTGACTAACTTTTTATGGATGGACACTATTGGCACCTAGCTCTTTATGGATTACAATGGTTAAGCATCTAACCTTCTATGATCGAAGGGATATAAATTTAGATACATTACCAAGATATCCTTCTGATATGGGATTGAACAAGGTTAAAAATTTTTACTTGAAGCCTTCCAAGCCTTTTTAGAAACATGAAACTATACATGAGGCCTTTCGCTAATTTAACTTTTGCTGTCAAAAGTTTGTACTTGAAAAGCATTACTTGTTGCATGATTGATGCATAAGGATGCAAAATGTATACATAGATGATGCAATATGATGATCTAGAAACCTAATCTAGCAATTTGTTATGGCATTTTGAGTCATTTGCTTACTTAAGAGTTCAAGTTAGTGCCAACTTATCCCAAGGTTTACCAATCTTGCTCTCAATGTCTAGAGGTTTTGAATGGTCAAAGTTGTTTTTGGAGAGCATGGGAGGCCCATAATTGTGAAAGAGGTTTTTGAGTTTGATTAGCTTATGTTTGGGATTCTTTTAATTGGGTATGGTCACAAATTCGGTGGGCTTATTTTTGGTTTGACTGAAGGGATTACTTTTGGTAGTCCAAGTTATTTGATTTAAAATTTTAGGGCACTAATAATTAAAAGCAAAAAAAAAAAAGGATTAATGATTCTACCTTTTAGGTAAGGTTTGCTAAAGGGAAGGTTTCAAATGTGTTTTTGAAATGGAGAGGGCTAAGAGTAAGACTAACTTGGTTTTGAGGTTTATTCTTGGTTTTTGGATGTGGAATAAAGTTCTTGTAAAATTTTATCTTTTCAAAGAAAAAATAGGAAATCCGATTATCAGTTTTTTCCATTTATCAGGCATTATCAATTAAATGATAAAGATGATGCATATAGAATGCATGTGTTACCAAAAAAAGAATTGAAAAAAAGTAATTATATTTCATTTAAAAAAAGAAAAGTACAATCCATGAAAAATTCTAAGGTATACAAAAGAGTTAGAAATAGATTTTTCAGGCAATTAGTGCCCTTGAAGCTAATGACATGAATCTTCTTTTGATTACTTTAGCAATTTATCTTGAGTAGTCAATCCTTAGGGTATGGATCACCTCTTTAGGAGAGCTTTGGGTTGCCCGATGATGTGGCGGTTGCCTTTAGCTTAGGTAGGCATCTTTTTTTCTCTCTAGGCTTGGGTGAAAATGAGGTTCAATAGGGTAGGTTAGAGTAACATAAGTGTATCAGGTTATGATTTGGTATTTTATTCATGGTATGGTATGATGAATAAGCTATGTTGGTGCTAGTCCACATCGGTGATTGTTTGGATCTAGCTAGGTTTGGGTAAGGAAGATTTTGGTCACTTAAGCCGCCCTTTTGAGTTTTCAACTTAAGTTAGTTTGTTTTTTTAGATGCCTTGTTAGGTTTTCATTCGAGGTTTTTTTGGAGAGCTATAAGATGCCCTTTTGTATTTTCACCTTTAAATCTTGTTCAAACATAGTATTTCTTGATGGAAGAGTTGATAAGATTAGGCAAGTTGTCATCATCCATCTCAGTTAGGTCAAACCTCCTATAGAAAATACATATTTCACCACGTACGCCTCTTTTTAATTTGGATTCCATTTTCCCCAAGCATCATTATGGATTAAGAGGATTTGTTTAAGCACTAGGTTTCCTTCTCAAAATTGATGAGGACAAACCTTTTTGTTATGGGCTCTCATCATATGTTTTTGGTACATTTGCTTATGAAAAATAGCTTTCACTTTTTTCTTATTAATGAGACTGAGGCATTTATATTGGTCCCTAACCTATCGACTTCTTCCAGTTATGGTTCCATCAAGACTCTAAACAAAGAGATCTTAACCTCGATAGTTAGGATAACTTCCATGTCATAGATTAAGGATAACAAGGTGGCACCTGTGGAAGTTTGAACTACTGTATGGTAGGCATGCATCATAAGAAGCAGCTTTTTATGCTAGTATTTATACATTTCAGCCATATTTTTTAACTATCTTTTTAATATTCTTGTTAGCAGCTTCAACTGCCTCATTTATATAGGAACAGTATAGGGTTGAGTTATGATGGTGAATTTTGTATTGAGAGTAAACTACTTACATCATCTTTTTTTAGGATGCGTGTATTATTTGTAATGATCTATTTGGAAGCCCATATCTATAGATGGTTTGCCTTTTTACAAATTTGTACACCATAAATTTATCAATGTTGGTGTACAAAGCCACTTTTACCTCTTTTGTGAAATAATCAATGGCGACAAGAATGAAATGTTGCTCGTTGGAGGCCTTAGGAGTGTAGGTCTGATCATGCCCATGACTCATATAGAGAAAGGTCACAAAGCTATCATGACATGTAGAGGTGATCGAGACATGAATTTTTATTTATGTAGATTTGGCATTTGTGGCACTTTTGAGCATAATCATTGCCATCCTTCTCAAGGATCAGTTAATATTAGCCTGATTACATAACTTGCTTCTCTATTTGGTGTTTATTAGTATGTGTACCATAGATTCTCTTGGCCTCAGTGATATCCACATACTAGAGTAATACTTGATCCTAGCCTTTCTTGTTTAAAAGCCTACCATCTAGAACGAAACTCATAGCCATTCGTTTGATGGTTCTCTTACCAATTTTAATAGCATGCTTGGAATACTATCAATCTCTGATGTAGTAAAGAATGTCATGGTACTATGGTAATCCATTTCTTTCCTTTTCTATGCTATGGCAATAGGCTGAAGCTTCATGAATCTTCATATGAATTAGTATGACCTTTGACTTTCATTTTATTTTGTGCATAGAGGCCAAGGTTGCCAGAGCATTTGCTATTTGGTTTTCCTCCTAAGGCAAATGCTGAAAGCTGATTTCATGAAAGTCTTATCTTAATTTAGAGATTAGCCTCCTATATTAGATCAGCTTAGCATCTTGAGTCTCCATTCTCTTTGGAGCTCATAAATCATTATGGCTAAATGCTTGAATACTTATAAAGCTTTTATACATTTTTCAATGGTAGCTTGGAGTTTGTGGCATTTGGCTACTGTCGCCACGTGCCCACCTTTAAAACTTTAAAGATTCGATGGGCATAGCATGCTTGACTTAAAAATAAATGATGGTTGGTTATGGTCAAGTCTTTAAGTTATCCTATGATTAGGAATTGGATTAAGCACAGTAATATGAAAAAGAGTGAAACCATTTGGTGAATCACTCATCCAGTCGAGTCTCGGATGGCCACCATAAAATGGCCATAAACTTAGAGTTACCACTGATCATTTTAGGCTAGGCAAGATTTGATGCTTATTAAAAACAATATTTTGAGTTACCAAACTTGAAACACTAATTTCAAGGTCTATAAAGTCTAAAGATTCGTTGGTTGGGTTTGGGAGTTGGTTACGTATGGGAAAATGTTAGCACCCTCACAATGCCTGAAATTGGTACGTATAAACTATGCCTCACGTTGGCCTCAGCTAAAACGGTTAATGCATGATGTGCTGTAAATTTAGATCTAATTTTTTTAAGAGAGTTAGCTCACCTATACGCCTCAAAGATGTGATAAACATAGGGATTTTTGTGAAAACAATATCTGGATTGGATTTAAAAAATTTGGATGTTCTATATTAGGCACCGGAGAGATACCAACACAGAACATTTCCTTGTAAGTTTTATTGAAAAAAAATTTAAACATGAATGCATGATAGTCACTAAAAGAAATGTATTAGTAAAACAAAAAAAATATAATAATATAATAAACAAGAAATCATAAACAAAAGAACATAAAAAAGGAAGATCAAAATGTAACTCATTATTTTCTTTGATTATTGAAGAATAACCAGGATGACAACTTTAGAGACAAGTATAGATTTGGTGGTAATTTGAGGGACAAAGATGATTTTAATCAAAACAATCTGAGGCATCCAGAAGAAAAAAAATTTTGGATTTCTTTAGGTAAAGCAGGGTAAGAGTATCCCCTCAGAGAGGTGGGGTTGAAATATCCCTAAAGAAAGAGTTAAGAAAATATTTAAGAAAAAAGAGAAAATTTGAATTTTTAATTAAAAAACAGGGTTGGAGTATCCCATTGGAGTAATCGAGTTAGAGTATCTCTAAAAATAAAAATTTATGAAAGCTTCAGATAAGGCTTAAAGATCTTAAAGGTGGATCTGAAAAGAAAATTTAAGTTTTGAGTTGAAAACAAGGTTGGGGTATCCCCTTAAAGCAATGGAGTTGAGTATCTCCACTAGTGAGAATTTTAATATATGGGAAAAAGATATCTAATATGAAATCATTTTGGTATTTTAGCCTTGATCCGAGTCTAAAAGGCTTATGTTGTGTGGGAACCAGTTGTGTTCATTTTGAGACATTCGAATGTTTTCCTGAAAAGGGGATTTAGAAATTAAGTTAAGAAAATAAGGGACAACATCATTTCATCTCCTTTCCTGAATTTATCTCAGGTGCATCCGAAGGCTTTAGAGGATAAACGAGGTACTGTTTGAAAGGTAACTTGATAAGGTTTAAAGTAAAAATATTTCAAAAATCCTAGAAAATTACTTTCTAGGTGAAATTAATTTTTGAAGTTTGGTCTGTCTTGACACTAATGGCATGTACAAGTAAAAAGGCATGATGGAATTTGAAAAATGATTCCAAGCTTATCCAAAATTGTTAGATCATGATTAATACCTTTCCAAAAAGGGAATCTTGTGAACTTTCTGAAAAAACTATTTAAAAATTTCATAAAAATAATTTGATGGGCCAAAATGGCTCAAAAAAATATTGCACATTGGCTCTAGGGGATTCAAATAGCAGAGGTTTGAAAAATCATAACTCCCTCATCCAAGATGATCCAAGGGAAGACCAGACACCATTAGAAAGGTAATTTTATGCCCTTTAAGGGAAAGTATTATAAAAATCAAAGAACATATTTTATGGTTCAAAAATGATGTTTAAAATTTAGGCTATTGTGCTGCCATGGTGAAAACCGATGATTATTTGATTTTCTGCCATGGTGAAAACCGATGATTATTTGATTTTCTGAGTCCTTTAGGGGTCGTACTCGAGTTGTGGAAGTTCAAACATCCATAACACAGAGGAAAGAATGACACAAGCATCACAAGGTCATTCCATAATCTCGGAGTAGTTTAGGCTGATGATACAACTTGTTGACCATGCCATTAAAGTGTTGAGCTCGAGATTAAGGCTTAGTATTTCCCGATAAAAGGGGTTCTTTTGCTTGAAAAATAGCATCTTCAAACTTGTGTCATCATGAATCCAGAGCTAAAATATTTGTTTTATCCCTAAGATTGGAATACCAATTTGATGGAAACGTTAAATCCATGCTATCTTTATCTATTAGAGGCGACATGAACTTAACTTTGGGATTTTTTTTGAAAATTAGATTTTGAGGAAACAAGCAAGCATTTTAATGGAGATGTCATAAACAAAATGTAGCACATACAATGATAAACATGGATTAAACATGCAAACATGCAAAGATGGCATTTTGACATAAAAACGGGTGACAACAAATGCAGGAAGATGACAATATTGTGCATGGAGATGATATGAACATGTATAAAAAAAAGGAATGGATACTAGAGTTGTCAAGATAGCATTTTTATTTCATGAGACTCCTTAAAACACAAGAAAATGTATGAACATACATAAGACATATTAAGGTAACCATTTAAATATGAGATAGATATGTGAACATGGAATGAACATGGCAAGAAATGCATGAACAGAGGTTGTGTAATGATAAAAATATAGTATGGCAAGTTTATGTATCCAAAGAGCATCAAAGTGTCAAGAGGGTCGTCAAGATCCTAATATTACCACAACCAAGGTAACAATAATGCATGGGAGTCTTAGGAGGGTCATGGCAACATGAAACGCTCATTGAAATGATAAAAGCTTGAACTTCCTCATTCTTTAAATGGATGATAAAAATAGAAAATGTATGGAACAAGGCAAAAAATATACCAATAAAAACTTAAGCTTTCCTTCTTTCTTAAACACTGACCTTAAGCTAGTTCTTTTCCTTTTTTTGCTATTATTTAGTTAGAAAAGGATCAAAGAAAGAAGCTTTTTAGTAGTATGGTTGCTGGTGGGGTGTTTTAAGGGTGAAAGTGTGTGAAAGGTTGAGTTTTTGAAGGTTTTCTAATGGTGGTTTTAACGAGCAACGAGAATAAAAGAGGGTTGAGGGTGAAAGGTAATGCAATAGTGTTTTTGGTGAGTTTTTAGAACTAGGGATTGCCGGAGGATTTTTTAAGAATGGATAGAATCTTTTCTGAGATTGCTGGAGAGCTTTTTTTGAAAATGGTTGAAGGTTTTTTTAAGATAACTGGAAGTCCCCTTTTAAATTCAATGCTCAGCTAGTGCCCTTAGGAGACAAAGTAAAGGCATTTTTTATTTTTCATTCTTAAACTAGGGGATATCTCTAGCTACCATGTTTAGCTGGTCTTCTTCCTATTGGTTATGCCATGCTGAGAAAGGGGGCAGAAAAGCTGCAATAGCCACCAAGCTAAAGATGCGCCTAACATACCCTTTTACAAAAGTGACTTTTGTCATTAGTTATTTAGGCTCCAAAAATTTGTTTGAATCCAATCATAAGCCCATAGTTAAGGTTTGCAATGATTTATGATAGTTTATTGGTGAAAAAACATGTTTAAATCAAAATTTCAAAGGTTGAAAAGTGGTTCGAACTGGGCAAAAATACCTTAGTTTAACGATACACAACATGTTATATCAATACACAAGGTACTTTTTACCCATGAGTGTCGACACAATGAGTTGTGTATCGATACTAAAAGTAAAAAATGTTTCTAGTCTTGAAACTTGGAGGCCTGTATCGATATTCTATGCATTTGTATCGACACTTTATGCATTTGTATCGACACTTATGCTTGTGTATCGATACATTTTGCCAAAAATTACAAATTTAGCAACTACCAAGGTCTGTATTGATACAAATAGGTTGTGCATCGATACCACACCTTAGGTATCAGTACCAAACCCTTTTATATTGATACTACATATGAAAATTCATGTTTTTGGCAACGTAAAGGCCCTGTATAAATATTTATACACCAATACAGCTTGTGCCTACTTGTGGCTTCCTGATTTACCTTAACTTGGTCATAAACAATAGGAAATTGATCCATGTATTCATCTGAATAACCTTGGTTACACCATGACAAGTGGCTTTTTATGCCTTATTTTTATATTTTTCTTTAATACAACCCATGGGCTTTTTAGACTTTCTCAAAAAATTTTTTTGCTTGGCACCATGCCGCCCAATAATGCCTAGCTATACGACACCTAATAATAATCCCCTAATTTTTATTTTAATTTTCGATTTTATCATCCTTTAATTGAGTCTTAGGGTTACAAAAGTGGGCTAAACAAAATGAGATGTCTACAGTTACCCTTGTTTGGTCATTGCTAAGTATTAGAAATAGGGCAATGACAAATAGACACTATTTTGTTTGAGTAAGATGATGGTTTTGTGTGCTTGCAGAAATTGAAAGCCATTTAGTATTACGTTGAGATGGGTTAAATATACTTGCAAAAAGAAGATTTTGATGAATTTTGTAGGGTTTAACCTCTTTACTAGTTGTTTTTTGGATTTAACCCCAAATAGATGCCATTAGCTTATATAGGCTTTGGTGTAGGTAAAAAAGGATGTCTAGCTCTTTATGGACTAAGGTAGACATGTGGGCTTTGATGTAGGTAAAAAAAGTTTGTGTGGGCTTTAAGGTGGGTGAAAAAAGACGTCCAGCTCTTTATGGACTAAGATAGGTAGGTGCCACTGGCTTGTGTGGGCTTTAAGGTAGGTAAAGAATGATGTCTAACTTTTCATTGACCAAGGTAAGTAGGTATCACCAACTTGTGTGGGCTTTGTGGTAGGTAAGTGTCCTGCTCTTTAAGGACTGAAGTAGGTTAATATAGTGCCACTAGATTGTATAGGCTTTAAAATAGGTAAGCGTCCTGCTCTTTGAGGACTGAGGTAGGTAGGTGTCACTAGCTTGTATAGGCTTTGAAGTAGGTAAGTGTCCTGCTATTTGAGGACAGAGGCTGGTAAGTGCCACTAGCTTGTGGGGCCTTTGTGGTAGGCAAGGAAATGCATCCTACTCCTTGAGGACTAAGGTAGATAGGTGCCACCAGTTTATATAGGCTTTATCGTAGGTCAGGAATGGCATCCTATTTTTTGAGGACCAAAAGGAAATGAGTTTAGATACCTTTCTTGTCTAATTTTTAATGAACATGTAAGGTCAAAAGTACTTACTTATGGCCTTTTGAGGTTTCTTAAAATAAAAAAATTATGCCTTAAGTTCCCTATAAATTTAACTTCTATACACGAGAGCTAGTTAAATGTTGCATGATACAGAGGGATATAAGTGCCTATCAAATGATGAAAGGGTAATGACTTTACAAGCCTAATCCAATGGTTAGTTTTGGCCTTCTTCGGCTTTGATAAGGTGGGCTGTTACCCAGGGTTTGTCAATCTAGCTCTAGATTTCCAATGGCTTTGAATGTTAAGGTTGTCCCTTCTCTAAAGGTACAAGAGGTCCATGATCATTTACTTGAAAGAGGTTTTAAGCACATTGTGGGGTCCCAAGACAAGATCAGTTATGGCCTTTAGAGTTCATTCTTAGTCTTTAGACATAAAACAAAGCTCCTGCAAAGTTTTATCTTTCTAAATAATGCTAGGAAATCCTATTACCAGTTTTGTTTGTTTATCAAGCACTATTAATTAAAAGATAAACATGATGCAACATGGAATACAGGGTTACAAAAAAATTTTATGAAAGATCAAGTAGTTGTATTT
>JBBYHO010045209.1:0-10239 GCA_038382025.1 Adansonia gregorii
AATATCTATATTATACACAATTTCTTAGTAGTTATTGTTATATCTGTCCATGAATATGCTAATCTCATATCTTGCATTACATGCAAACAGGTACGAGCCCAATACCATTGACCTCTCAGATCACAAAGAGCTAGAGTAAGTATGCATTTAAAATATGCTACTTATTCTAAACTTCCTATGAGTGCTTTGCAAAATAGATCACAATAACCTTTTCTTTCCAATATACTGATTCTGCAAACATGGATTCTTCAGCTTATTTTGGATATGCTTGTTGCTTCAGGTATTGGTTCACTGTGCTCTCAGGGCACTTGCCAGACCTTGTTGATAAGGTAAATATAAATACTATGGTAAATATAAATACTATCAGGCCCCTAGGACTCTCTTGGAAAGAGCATGACCAATTCTCGAGTAACTAAACCGTGAAGATCTGCAAATTGTATTCTAAGAAAGGAGTTGTTTCTAGTAGAGTTTTGACAACTTCATTGTTGCTGATGACTGATGACATTTCATTGTAGCAATCGAAGTTCAACATAAGAATTTGAGCATTGCTTCGACCTTGCTTATTGATGCCTGGTTCTATTGTCAAAAGAATTGCAAATGAAAATATAAAATCATGTAACCTTGAGGTTGTAGTTGTTCTCTTCAAGCATGTCCAATACTATGCAAGGCATAGAGGGTAGCTGAGCTTTAAAATGCTTAAAATGAAGTTTCCTGTTCTTTATTTCTTTGGGATCAGATAAAAGAACTTCTGCTCTCTTGAAGGAGGAGAAAGAAAGAAAAAAAAGAGAATTCTCCTTGCCTTGGTTGGCCGTATTAAAATAGCATGAAGTCTAAGAAAATTTTATTGTTAGTGATTAGTTTAAGTAGTTTGAAGTTGAATTATTCCTACAACTATTTTATAATTGGTGAGCTTGTCAAATGTGTTAGGCAGTGGCAAGTGAAGGTGGAACTGATGATGCTAAAAGAAGAGGTGACGCTTTTGCTCGTGCTTTCTCTGCTCACTTGGCAAGGTGATTTGCTCTAATGAAACATTAAAACCTTTTTTTATTTTTTATTTTTGGCTTTTGTGGTTAGTTGATAACTGTTAAAATCTAATCAACCCATATAGATGTCAAAATATCATGATTTGTAGCTGCGTTTCTATTTTCTTTTATGTGTATGAGGATTAGTATAAAACAAGATATACTTGGAAAAGACAATAATTTCAATAATTGAGATATGTTAGATCACTTTGCTTAGAAATTTTCATCTGAGAAAAAATACTAAATGCTGTTTTTCTCAGGAGGAGGTCCTCTGTCCTAATAAGAGCAAAATGGAATGATGTAATCCATTTTGTAAAGTCACTGGCTTTAATGTTACTAATGTACGTTCTGCTTTGATGATATGGTGTGCAAATGTATACGGACTTGCTTTCTAGATTTTTTTTTTTTATATATAAGGAACTATGTTTATCAAAAGCCTTTGATGCTTGGCCAAAAAAAACAAAAAACTGAAGCTTGTGATACAGTTTATTATTGTTTCTAAATTTTGTTGAACTAAAAATCATTGGCGATAAATTCAACTTCTACTTTTGGACGCTTATGCACTTACAACCTCCTGATCAGGTTGATGGAGGAACCAGCTGCTTACGGAAAGTTAGGATTGGCCAATCTTTTGGAACTAAGAGAAGAGTGCTTGAGGGAGTTTCAATTTCATGATGCTTATAGAAGTATCAAACAGAGGTAACCTGCCTTTCAACCAAGTTTGAAACTCCTTTTTTTTTTTTTCCCCTCTATTTGTTTTAATATTTAGCCTCCTCTTTCCTTGCAATATTCTTTATTTTGTCTGTTCCGCCCTATGCATGCTTGCTTCCTTATTACTACCTTGATCAATATATTTCTCTCTTTTTTCTTTGTAAATGAGCATCAAAAATATTTACTGTGCTGATTACTTGCAGGAAATCTTTTCATCATGAATATGAGATGGTTATTTAATGCAATGTATAAAAGCAATAAAAAATTCCTTGATTGGGGCAGATTTTGGTATTTCGCCCTCAGTGTTTTAATATTTAGTATAAGATCCCTTGGGTATGGTTGTTATTTCTGAAAATATATGAAAGCAATGACCAGAGTAAAATTAATTAAATATACGACATTTTACTCATCCTTTAGAATATAATAGTGCTTAACGCCTGACCATGCATGAGGTATATTTATACTTTTTTTTTAATTAACAAAATATTTGAAAATTTGTTGCAAAGATAAATTCTTCTTTAATAGAAGCCTAGTTAGACAGGTGGACTTTCTTCCGCTAAAATTGCGAAAGTGGTACATTCTTTTCTCATAGAACAGGTTTACTAAGAGGCTGAGCAGTTGCATTGGCTGCCTGGATTTACTTGAGAAAAGGAAACACTATATGCTGTGGTTATAACGCTTGATGTTTTCTAAGTTCTGCGGGAAGCAAAGTATAACTTTCTTGGCAAATGGCAAACCAAAATTAGATGGGTTGCTCCCATTTTTCCATTTGTTACTTTGTTTTTCTCTTTAAAAAGTACCTATTTGTTATTTAAAAAGGGATTTTTGGGGTGTGAGGCCATATTTTTTTAAACAGTAATACTGGAGTGGGTAAAATCTAAATAAGCCCAATACTGCATTGACAACTTTGACAACTTTTGGTGGATGGCCTCCCTTGACCATAGCTAAAGTCTGCCCCCCAAAACAACATGGGTCTATGAAGTACAATGTGTGATTTATTCTCTTTTTCACTATTAATTTCAAAGCATTTTATCCGTAGTACATGACAACTTTTGGTGGATGGCCTCCCTTGACCATAGCTAAAGTCTGCCCCCCAAAACAACATGGGTCTATGAAGTACAATGTGTGATTTATTCTCTTTTTTACTATTAATTTCAAAGCATTTTATCCGTAGTATATGAAAAGGACATAATTGGAAAATTTGTTGTTAACACCTGCTTGGGTGCATGGTTATACAGCACATACAGTTTCATGAAACATTTTTCCCAGTTGATACACGTGCATATTAATGTTGTTTCTTAGGACCGCATCCATTTATCATTGTTTTCGCGATAATGACAGGGAAAATGAGGCATCTCTTGCTGTTTTACCTGATCTATTACTGGAGCTTGACCGTATGGATGAGGTATGCTAATCTAGCATTTTGTCCTTTCCTCTTTGAAGGAGCCTTTGGGTCCAAAAATACTATTCAGATGCTGTAAATTAATCTTGCCTCAATTTTATTCATTCTAACCTGAAAAATGTTATTTTAGGCAGAAAATTACTTTATCTGTACAAGATTCAGGTGTGAAATTTTTTAATCATTTAATAAAACTTCTGACTGAGATTTTCAGTTTGGGTCATATGATGTGCGCTACCAGTTGTATTGCCCTACCTGCCTCCCTCTGCCACTATTTTACTGATCTTTCGAAATTCTCCTCATTTTGAAGGAGACAAGGTTGCTTAGCTTAATTGAAGGTGTTCTAGCTGCAAACATATTCGACTGGGGATCCCGTGCCTGTGTTGATCTATATCATAAAGGAACAATTATTGAAATTTACAGAATGAGTCGCAACAAAATGCAAAGACCATGGCGGGTAACTTGAGAAAAAAATTGATTATCACTATTGAATCTTCATATGCACTGCATTAGTCTTTATTGAATGTTTGGCAGAATGCATAAGAAAAATCTTCTTTTCCATACCGCAGGTGGATGATTTTGACCTCTTTAAGGAACGAATGTTAGGATCTGAAGGGAAGAAACCTCGGCCTCATAAGAGAGCTTTACTCTTTGTGGACAACTCAGGTGCTGACATCATCCTGGGCATGCTTCCACTGGCAAGAGAACTCCTTCGACGTGGAACAGAAGTATGTCTCTTTATTATGCTGGTGAAAGATCTCCCATTGAATAATTACGTCCACAATAAGATTGCCTCCAGTAGTGCTGCCTTTGCACTTTTGAGGCCTTCATTGCCTTCTGAAATACATCTGAGTACTCTTTCAGTGTGACGTGTTGAAGTTAAGCAATACAAGTATTCTTTTCTGAAGATGATGCTCCACCGAATGCCATAACTGGGAACTGTATTGGCAACCTTGGCTGTGTGGACTAGATATCCTTTGCAATGGCTTTATCTTGTTTCCTTACAATTTAAATTGCAGCATAACTTAAAACGAGTTGTTTCTGCAGGTCGTTTTGGTCGCAAATTCTCTTCCTGCACTGAATGATGTAACTGCTATGGAGCTTCCTGATATTGTTGCTGAGGCTGCCAAGGTTTGCTTTGTTGATTTAGCTTTCTTTTCTTTTTTTTATCTTCATTTCTACCTTATTGTTTATTTCATATCTTAGTAGTTGTACATTTTCTTGAGTATCTCACGAATGTTCTCCATTTTATTCCAAAAAACTGTGACTCAGTTTCAAAGATAAAGTTGTATTATAGATGAACTAAGTGTACAACTTGTATTCGACTGGCAAAGCATCAAAGAGTTGTATAGCGGGGATGGGGTTAAATGAAAAAAAGAATTGAATGCAACAGATACATATAAATGGCTTCATTTCTGGTTTCAGTTCAGTTTGTTGCACTTTGTACCATCATGCTTTGAACATGGTAAGCTGATTCTTCTAGCACACAGCATTGTGACATCCTTCGCAAAGCTGCTGAAGCTGGAGGTCTCCTAGTGGATGCAATGAATAACACATTAGACGGTTCCAAAGAAAATTCTTCTTCAGTTCCTTTGATGGTCGTCGAGAATGGTTGTGGGAGCCCATGCATAGACTTAAGGCAAGTCAGCTCTGAGCTAGCTGCAGCAGCCAGATATGCTGATTTGGTATGTTATTTGTTTTCTGATGCCTGAAATTTGTCAAGCATTAATTTAGATAAGCCTTTTCACTGTCTTCTTGCGTATCTTATGTTTTAAGAATAAGAAATGCAAAAAGAAATAGGAGATCTCATGCGTATTGCCATGCAGGTTATCTTAGAAGGGATGGGTAGAGCTCTTCATACCAATTTTAATGCTCGATTTAAATGTGAAGCCCTGAAGGTATGGTTATGTGATTTTGTTTAGCTTATGGTTCTTGATTTTGCGGTGATCTTCACCAAAGGGCTCTAATAATCACATGATGTAAGATCATACTTAAGACTGTAGAAAACATGAAAAAGACGTTTCCAACCTGCAAGTTTCAAGTCTTTCAGGTTTCAAAAGAGGTTTTAATTTAACTAAAATACCTTGTTTGCAGCTTGCAATGGTGAAGAATCAGAGGTTGGCAGAAAAACTGATTCAAGGAAAGATATATGATTGCGTTTGCAGATATGAACCTGCCAGTTAATCTTCTATACTAACAAAAGCTGTTGTCATAAAAAATAAAACAAAATAAAAAACTGCTGATTTTGTAATGGAAATGGAGCGACGGGAAGCCCATAGCATTAGCCTATATTTTTTCTTTAGTCAATTTATGATTTTGTTGAAAAGAGCAGTGCAGTCAATGTTAAGTGATTAAACTGCCAGGTAAGGCGGCTGCCTGGCTGCGCACAGAGATTCTTCAACGTGTGTTACTGTTAGTTACTAACTTTTATTATACATCAATTGTAATATAATGAGAGGGAAACATGTTTGTAGATGTTAATACATATATTCTTTTTTAAGTTATTGTGAATCTAGTATTTGAACTAAATCTTCGTGCTGCCTGCAAAAACTATTCAACATTTGGATGGTAGAAGGTTCTCCAGAGTGTTTCTGGTCGCCTAGCCTATTATACATTATGCTGAAGCAAAATGCCATTTAAATTCGATATCATCACAAATCTTTGTTCCCAGTTTTGCTGTTACAATTTTCATTCCTGGCAGAGGCCATGCTCAACCAGCATTAAAATAAGATGCAGAAAAATAAAAATAAAAATAATAATATAGAAGTAGGCGCAATATACAGAAAGATTTGCGATTTTATTGATGCTTGAAAAATGAAGGCATACCAAATTCAAAAGTAGCAACTTCGTTATTGAAGGAAACACAAAAAATGAAAGACCAGGATGCCAAAAAGGGTTTTCTTCTTCCTTCCTCCAACATTGTCATCCTAGACACAAGTTTTGTAAAGTACTTTCCAGCATTTATCTAAACACCTAAAAAAACACAAAAAATGTAAGCAGCTTACTCCATGATAGCTATGCCTCCAGCTGCCTTAATCTTGTCCATTATATCATTTGCTTCCTCCTTGCTGATCCCCTGTTTGAGCAAAACAGGTGCCTTTTCAACAAGGTCTTTGGCCTCTTTCAAGCCCAAATTAGTAAAAGCCCTCACCTCCTTAATAAAATTGATTTTTGCAGCAGCATCGAACTTCTCCAACTTCACATCAAATGCTGTTTTCTCTTTCTTCTCCTCTGCCTTTGTAGTGGCTCCGGCACCTGCTCCACCCTGTGAACCCAAGTCCACCCCTTCACTTTCAATGGGCTTCAATTTCGGATGCCTTAGCCTCTCAGCGAGCGTAGGACCAATCTGTCCGTGCTCTTCTGGTAGTAATGCAGCAACTCGCTCTGCCAGTTGAACTATCTTATCAGAGGGTGGAGGTCTTGGGCCATATGGATCATAGACTTGTGGATATTTGTACCTTTTAGGCTTAGCCTTGGGATCTCTTGGAACAAAGTCATGCTGAAACGTGCGAAACTGCAAAGGTCCAGTTATTTCACGAATGGAGCAGCGGACACAAATTGCTTTGATAAGTCCAACTAACTTCATTGTTTGGCATCAGATGACACAAGGGTTCATGGAATATATAGACGAGGAATTTATCTGATTCAACCAAGTAACTGAAAGATGTCAACTGTTTAAATACTTTCTACAACACCTTATAAGAGGTCACCTGCAGGGACAGCAAAATTATCAGTATTTTGCAGAGTAAAAGCACTTCACACATCTGATAAAAAAGGCAACTAATATCTGGCTATCCGCACAACGGATGTAGTCTGTCAGAACAGCTAGTCAATCATGAACATTCACTAACAAATAGTCATTAAAATGCATTGAAATATTAGTAGTACATGTTTATTTAGCATGGTTATATTTAATTGACGCAATTATTGACTGCAGCTATCCTGGAGCTTTATCAATGGCTAATGGAATAAAACAGTCAAAGCCTACTCATTAAAATTACTTGGGGCTTAACTCTGAATATATTTAGCTTCGATAAGTTAGCAATCGAGTTGAGCTCAGGCTAAGCGCAAGTAGTTGAAGACTTGGCTCAAGCAAGTCCTAAGGTGTAATTGAGCCAAGCCGAAACAATGACAAGCTCAAGGACATGACTCCAAACTTGTGATGTAAAACTCTGCTTGAGCTCAATCAAGTTTCATTGTTCTAGTTTGAGCACAAGTTGAGATAAACTCGTTTACCCAATAAAAAATGAGTTCAATTACCATACTGAACTTCAAGCTTGATATACTTGAGATTTTTTCACATAATATATTTTTTTTTCATATACCTTTCACAGCAAGTTATTCTTTTTCAATAGGATTAGTGTAACATAATCACTAAAAGCAATCAATTAGACAGCTTTATGTTAACTTGAGTGAGGTCAAGGAAGAAGGCATAAGAGTAAAATCAAAATTAAGAATACTTGAGTAACAGATACTAAAGCACATACAGAAGCCAGAATTCCTTGGCGACATCTATATATGCAAATGGGAAAGTGATCATATAACTGAACTAACTGTTGGCCAAAAATAAAAAACTGATAATTAATTGGATTGAAAGTATAATTCATAGCTCACAAAATTAAAAGGATTTAAATGCTACAATGTGCCATTTTATAAGTCTCAGACCAACATGCTAACTTTGGAGTGTCATTAAGAATCTGCTAACTTCAAATTATTCATTTTGAAAAGAAAATTTGAAACAAGGGTTGGTTATTGAGGATGGTTAGCCTTCAAAGACAACAACTTCTTGAAATAGTTTGAAGGAACTGATGAAGATGGCTTTGATGGAGTCTGTAGAGAGAGGAAGATAGTTTTCTCTTTTGACAGCGGGAGTGCTAACTGACGAGTGTTGCTGTGTAGGAGTGGAGAATGCAGCTTTTGAACGCTGCCTGTTAACAAAAAGAGGGAGAACAAAGTTTTGAAAGTTAGGACTTAGCTATTAGGGTTTTCTACATCTATATTGAGGATAAAATAAAAAATAACCAATAAATATATTAAAAGCAAAACAATTTTGATAACAAGCCGCTCGAGCCAAGCTTTAGGATACTTAAACTCACCCCATAATGACCAAGTCAAGTTCGAAGATTTTTTACCCAACCCTGAATAGCTTGCAAGCACATCAGTCTCATTTACACCCCTAATAACAAGACTAACCAAGCTGTATAAAATACATAAATAAGGGTAAAACTTCATGCAAATATATAGTTGAGGCAAGCATTCAAGCTTGAGCTTAATTTTTAAGTTAGTAATAAAAGCCTAATTGAGGTTCTTGAGTCCAAGTAGAAATTCATCTCTTCAAGGTAAGTTTGAGTTTGAACAACCAATTTTGATCAATCACCAATTTACCACATTTATTTCAGATTGGGTTGCTTCCGAAGACATCGAAACAATTTTCCAATGACCATGAGAATAAGATTTGTTTAACCATAAAATCATAGAGTTAAATTGCTCAAAGAAATGGACAATGGCTACCCTCTAGCAATCCAAATGTAGGTTAAAACCAAAAGAAGTAAAAAAAAAGAAATGAAACTAGCATAAAATAAATCCTCGTCGACAAAAATAAAGACAAAACATGAACTGAAACTGAAACAAGAAGTAAAATGCACTTTCCTGTGAAGAAATAAAAATAGGGGTTTATATTTGTAGGATGCTTAGGTTGGGAGATCCTTAAACAGATTTTAAACAATCAAACCAATTTTAAATAAGAATTCAGCCACAAGAATATAGACCTTGGCTGGAATTGGTCTCGCAATAAGAGCTTGGCCGCTCCAGCTGCCGCCGCCCCCCTTCCCCGCTCTTGCTCGCTACTAAGTGCTAGGTTGCTCGCTTGTCGCCTTTTTTTTAGTTAATTTTTCTATTTTAACTAAAAATTTGTGTGAAATAATTTGTGTTTACATATACACTAAGCCAAAAATTTTGAATATTTAATTTTATTTGTTGAAAAATGAATTGGGTACCCGCTACCAGGGTGTATAATATGAAATGTGTATATTAACACATAAGTTATTATATCTAGATACATAATATAAGATTATATTATACGATTATATCTAAGGTCAATGAGAAATTCTTTTCATTGTGTCCACTTGAAAAAGAACAAAATCGATTGATCTTGGGTGGCGTATGTAATCCCACATTAGAAACCTAAAGCTGATGTAAGTGATGTATATATATATGCTCGGTTCCTAAGTGGGGTTATAGGTCCTCAAGGTACCTAAACTTTGGTGTGAGAGTTGAGGTATACATGAACTTAGAAAAACATAGGCATGCAGGTTAGGCTGAGCTTGGGTTAAAAGAACAAGTGAGCCTTATCTTTTTGAAGCCTAGGTCATTAAGTCTAAAATCCGTTGGGTTTAGTTTAAACTCGGCGGGACACAGCCAAGCTATGTTTGAATAAAACAATACCAATTGTTTGAACAGTTTTTGATTTTTTGAATTTGAAATCTGTTCATACCATATCATTTATCATGTCCTTATCCGAACAGATTTTATTAGTTTTGGAACTGTCTAAAAATAGTTTTAAATTGGTCTAAAAAAACCAAAACTATCATGCTGATTTATCTTGTTCGAAAATAATCTGTGGTTTTTTTTCATCCATTATTTGATTCTATTATTAATCTTCTAAGAGAGAACGCACGGTATTCTGACTGTTCTGATAGTTGTTGTTGTTGTAATCCATTGCAACAAGATTGAAAAGCTGGGAGACTAATTGTGGTAAATCTGTCAAGCACATTAGACATGCAATAATTGTCTTAAGGTTAGAGGTACGATAAACTTTTTTGATGAAAAAAAATCTTGTTTGTCAGTTTTTGTATTTCTATTTTCGTATAATTGTACCAACTTCTTATGATTTGCAGTATTCTTTTATAGTGTATATATTTAATTACTATGCAGTATTAATTTTAATATTATCTTTTATGCTTGATAGGTAACAATCTTAAGAGGATTATAGTATTTTAATTTATTGTTATTCAATACTACCTATTGTTTTTAATAGTAACAACTTTAGGGTTTGTATATTCTGCATTATTAATATTTGTAAGAATCTATTTTGTTCAACTTCGAATT
>JBBYHO010045261.1:0-10231 GCA_038382025.1 Adansonia gregorii
ATTTTAATTCAAACTTTGATTATTCATATGAGTTTTAAATGCTTAAATTCAAAAGTTTGCATTAGAATATAAAATCAAAGGTTTTGCAATGCCAAATTGCATATTTTTCTAAGAATTTTTCAAAACACTTAACGCATATGTCGATACTTAGAGTCTTGTATTGATACAATGAACAAAAACCAAGAAAAACCCAACTAGTATCGATACAATGAACTTTGTATCGATACATCACTATGTGTATCGATACAAAAGCCCCCTGTATCGATGCAAGCAGTGAATTTTGATCGATTTCATGTTTTTTTTCTTATAAATGCAACATTGGTCTCCTTAATGAGTTTTCACTTAAAATCCTTCAATTTTATGATTTCTAAATTTTGATAAACATCGTTTCATAGCTCATCACATGCTTAAACATCATAATTGATTCATTGATAAGTGTTTAACAAATCAAATACCTTAAGTGCTTATATTGCCTCATAATGCTCAAAAATACAAATCTTTCCATACATCAATTTTTTTTTCAATAATTGGTACCATATACGCTTAATGTTCTTCATTCATCAATATTTGGTATCACTTATTTTAAATGTCATTAAGCTCATTGAACATCTTTCATACCTGACAAAACCTAAGTTTGTTGAATATTCTTTTATAATTAAGATCTTGGTACCTCTAATTCTCATCTTCTGCCAAGATTGTTTTTAAGTTTTGTAAGGTCAATAAAGATAAATTCATCCTTGAAAGATGAACACTTGCATAGCAAAATAAAGCAAATTAAGTATGCAACCACTTCAAATCAAACCAAAACCATCAAGGAATGCTCAAACACTAGATATACTGATCCTCCAGGTTACAATGAGCATATCATCAAAGTTTAGTATGGTTGAAGTAATCATTAAACAAATGCTATTAAATTCTTATCCCTTAGCATTAAGTTTGGTGACATACATGAGTCAATTATATATATAATTGGTATTCTAGTATGTAATGTATGCTTAAAATGTTTGCTTTGAATGAATCTTTAAACATGTCTAAGTGCATAATTCTCATATTTAAGCATGTTCTTTGATTGAATGTTTGCTAAAATGATTTTATTGACATATCATAAGTGAGCAAATGATTTTCTAACCTATGGAAGTTTGTTACATTTTTCTTCAAAAAATTTTTAACCTGTCATATGGCATTTATTGTAGTGTGCATGTGTACTAAAAATTCAAAATTTTGTATCTATTGTGCACCTAAACACCAATTGGATTAATAATTCTTAAAATCCTTTAACAATTGGTATGTTTTACCTCTTATATGTGCTTAAATGACTACAAAAGAATACAAAAATCGGATGAACTACACATTAGAACTTAATTGCATATATTTTCTCAATAATTGGTAGACATGTTCTTAAATGTTTCATACTTAATATACCTTCTAGAATTCTTGTTGAAATTAGACCTTTAACTTTGAATTAATTGACTTTTACCTTTTTGATATTCCATAAAGGGAGAGAATTTTAGGGGTTAATTTGCTTGCTAGCACTTCATTTATATATATGCTTATGCTAGCAAATAGGAGGATTTCACATATGCTAACATTATTTATATTATTGAAATCCTTAATGTTGTGTGTTGGTATTCTTGAAGCCAAATATAACCAAAGATGTCATTGCCAAGTGTTTGAAAATAAAATCTTAAAAAAAATCCATTTCATAATGCTTTTATTAAAAGGGGAGTTTTATTGAAAAGCTTTAAATGATTAAGAGGCAGTTTTACAAGCAAATTTACCTAATTCTTATCATATCAAAAAAGAGGAGATTGTTAGCTATTAGCTTTGAATTAATTATAATTTTGACATAACTAAAACTTAAGCTTAATTAGCTTATGTTTAATTATTTTCAAGGCTAGTATTTTTCCATGAAAGATTTTGTAAATACTTTGAAAAATACTAAAAAATGTTTTAAATCCTTCAAGCACTCAAAAATGTGTTTTTAATACATATTTTTATATAAAATATTTTTTAGATAAGTTTACATGTTTAAAGTCACTTAAAACCTTTTAAAATTGATTTTCATGTGAATGTATTGATACACTACATGTATGCATCGATACAATACTTGCTAGTAGTTAAGTAACCTTAAAATGCAGAAATCACTGTTCATGTATCGAGACAGAGGATTCTGTATCGATATAGGACTATTCATGCATCGAGACAGATTTTTCTGTATCGATACAGGATTGTATAACGATCAAATTTTGGATCGTTAAACACAATGTATCGATACCCACTTAATTGTATAGATAAAAAGGCACGAAAAACAATGGGAAATGATATTTTGAAGGCTCCAATGGCTATATTCCTTCACCAAATGTTCCAGTGGCTGTAAACATGATCAAGGGTATAAATAAGCCACTTCAACACTTTCAACAACAAAAAGAACCAAGAGATTGTCCTTAGAGTCATACCTTTCATTTTCTCTATCATTTTTGGTAAGTAGTTTTTCTTTGTATAGGATTAATTCTTCCTATCTTTGTATTCTTTTTTTTTATCTTTAGATACATATTTTCTTTAAGCCAAAATTCTTGTAATCACCTAACCTTTAGAAGTTTTATTTGTTTACACTTAAATACTTGCAAAAAGAGGAGGTTCTTACTTAGCCATTCAAAAGTAGAGAAGGTTTTTACTTAGCCTACATAAGTAGTGAGAGAGGGTTCTATCTTAGCCACAAAAAATAAAGGCTAAAAGTTTCTATCTTAGCCTTGAAAGATAGAGAGTGTAAAAGTTATACTGCATCCTTGAAAAGTAGATAATTCAAGTTAGTAAATTGTGAAAATCCGAGGCAAGTGAGGCCAAGGTAGAAGATGTAGGCAATTGAGGTTGAACCTCTATAAATCTTTAAGTGTGCTTCTCTTTCCCTTGTCTATTATTATTTATTGCTATTAACTAACTTGCACTCGAAAGTTTATTGTGTAGATTTTTTAATTTTATTTATCACAGTTTTAATTTCCTAAAATGTTGAGAAATTAATTCACCCCATCTTGATTTCATTCATCACTAAATGGTCAACAATATGTAATATTTTACGTACAAAAAATTACTTTCAGATATTCTTTACATACATATACTACCCAAAACACATATTACATACAAATATTATATTTACTTTAATGTTGTGTATAATTTTTTTAATCTTTAGCTATAATCCTTACCAACTAATATATCCAAATAAAAAAAATGAAAAAAATTTTTACAAAAAAAATTATAAAAAAAATGAATTTCTAGCTATATAATATATTTAGTAAAAATTAAGAATATTTTTGAGAAAAATGCAGTTAATTTTCCTAAAATAATGCTTTACATAGATATATTTAAAATTCTATAATGTTTTCCTCTAAAACTGCAATGTTTGTATGTACTCGATGATATTTATACATAATTTATTTCATACAAATATTACTTCCAAAGATTTTTTACACAAACACATTACATATAACATAAATTCAACATAAATATTTTGTAAATTATAATATAAATATGTAATCGCTATAATCTTTAGTTTTAATTTTATCAACTAGTAAAAAAATATATATTTTATCATAAAATTAATTTTTTTCTTAATATAATATAATTATTACTAATATATCCAAATAAATTATTAAAAAAATATAAAATTTTTTCACTTCAAAAATTACAAAAAAAATTCCTACATAATATATTTAATAAAAATACAAAATAATTTTGAGAAAATTATAATTAATTTTTTTAATAGAATATTTTACATAGATATATTATAGATTTGATAATATTTTTATGTAAAACTGTAACGTTTGTATCTAATCTGATAATGTCTTATGTGTAATTTGTTACATACAAACATTACCTTTAAAGATTTTTTACTTAAATATATTACACATATCACATATTACATATAAATTTTGTTTTCACTCTAATGTTATATGTAATTTTTTTAATCTTTGGGTTTAATTCTTGCCAACTAATAAAAAATATATATTTTATCATAAATTTAATTTTTTATTAATATATTTACTTATTACTAATTTTAGAAAATATATAAATAAAATAAAAAATATAATTTTTTAACTTCAAAAAGTACTCAAAAAATTAAGTTCCGACTTATATAATAAATTTAATAGAAAATAATATAAAAATATACTTTATTTTTTATTTTACATAAAAACATTATAGCTTTGATAATATTTTATGTATATCTGTAATGTTTATATGTAAGTCAATAACGCTTATATGTAATTTTTACATACAAAGATTGCCTTCCAAAATTTTTTACATACTTACATTACCCATCATACATATTACATATAAAGGTTACCTTTACTTTAATGTTATATGTAAATTTTTTAATATTTAGTTATAATTCTTATCAACTAATAAATATAAATATTTTATCATAAATTTAATTCTTTATTAATATATTATATTTATGACTAATTTTAAATATATATATAAATAAAATAAAAAACATAGAATTTCTTAACTTGAAAATTTTCTAAAAAAATTAATTTCCTGCATATATAATATATTTTATAAAAACAAAAATAATTCGGAAGAAATTATACTTTACTTTTCATTTTACATAAATGCATTACAATTTTGATAATATTTTATATAAATCTGTAATATTTGTATATAATTTGTTAGCGTTTATATGTAACATTTTACATACAAAAATTACTTTTAAATATTCTTTACACACATATATTATCCAAAATATATATTACATACAAATATTACCTTTACTCTAATGTTAAGTATAATTTTTTTAATCTTTAGTTGTAATCCTTACCAACTAATATATCCAAATAAAATAAAAAAATATGAAAAATTTTTTTGCTTCAAAAATTAAAAAAAATGAATTTCCTACTTATATAATATATTTAGTAAAAATTAAGAAATAATTTTGAAAAAATTATAGTTAATTTTCTTAAAAGAATGCTTTACATAGATATATCTCAGATTTAGTAATACTTTTATTTAAAACTGTAACGTTTGTGCGTATTCCATAAATTTATACATAATTTATTCATACAAATATTACTTTTAAATATTCTTTATACAAATACATTACACATAACATATATTCAATATAAATACCATGTGAATTATAATATTTATATCTAATTGCTATAATCTTTAGTTGTAATTTTTATCAACGAATGAAAGATATATATTTTATCATAAAATTAATTTTTTTAATATAATATTATTATTACTAATATATCCAAACAAATTATTAAAATAAAAAATATAAAAAAATTTTCACTTCAAAATTACAAAAAAAAAGTAATTTCCTTCATACGTAATATAAAAAATAATTTTGAGAAAATTATAGTTAATTTTCTTGATAGAATATTTTACATAGATACATTATAGATTCTATAATTTTTTATGTAAAATTATAATATTTGTATCTAATCTCATAATGTTTTTTTGTAGTTTGTTATATACAAATGTTATCTTTAAAGATTCTTTAGACAAATATATTATACATAACACATATTACCTTTAAATTTTACCTTCACTCAATGTTTTGTGCAATTTGTCGAATATTTAGTTTTAATTTTACCAACTAATAAAAAATATATATTTTATCACAAATGTAATTTTTTATTAATATATTATACTTATTACCAATTTGAAAAAATATATAAATAAAATAAAAAATATAGAATTTTTTAACTTCAAAAATTACTAAAAAATTAAGCTCTGACATATATAATAAATTTAATAAAAAATAATTTGAAAAAATGTATACTTTATTTTTTATTTTACATAAAAACATTACAGCTTTGATAATATTTTATTTATATTTGAAATGTTTATATGGAACTCGATAACGTTTATATGTAATTTTTACGTACAAAGATTGCCTTAAAAAATTCTTTACATACCTACATTACCCATAATACATATTGCATACAAACGTTATCTTCACTCTAATGTTATGTGTAATTTTTCTAATATTTAGTTATAATTCTTATCAACTAATAAAAATATATATTTTATCATAAATTTAATTTTTATTAATATATTATATATTTTGCTAATTTTAAAAATATATAAATAAAATAAAAAATATAGAATTTTTTAACTTTCAAAAATTACTAAAAAATTAATTTCCTACATATATAATATATTTTATAAAAAAATAATTCAGAACAAATTATAATTTATTTTTTATTTTACATAAATACATTATAGTTTCGATAATATTTTTTGTAAATCTATAATGTTTGTATGTAATTTGTTAGCGTTTATATGTAATTTTTTACATACAAAAATTACCTTCAAATACTCTTTATACACATATATGATCCAAAACACATATTACATGCAAATATTATATTTACTCTAATGTTATGTATAATTTTTTTAATCTTTAGTTGTAATCCTTGCCAACTAATATATCCAAATAAAATAAAAAATATGAAATTTTTTTCACTTCAGAAATTAAAAAAATAAATTTTCTAATTATATAATATATTTAGTTAATATATAATTTTGAGAAAATTATTGTTAATTTTCTTAAAAGAATGCTTTACATATACATATTTTCAATTCAGTAATGTTTTTATCTGAAATTGTAATGTTTTTATATATTCGGTAATATTTATATGTAATTTTTACATTCAAATATTACTTTCAAAGATTTTTTACATAAATACATTACACATAACATATATTCAATATAAATATTATGTAAATTATAATATACATATGTAATTGCTATAATCTTTAGTTTTTATTTTTATCAACTAATAAAAATATATATTTTATCATAAAATTAATTTTTTTCATAATATAATGTAATTATCACTAGTATATCCAAATAAATTATTAAAATAAAAAATATTAAAAAATTCACTTAAAAAATTACAAAAAAATTACTACATACATAATATATTTAATAAAAATAAAAAATAATTTTGGAAAAATTATAGTTAATTTTCTTAGTAGGATATTTTGCATAGAAAGATTATAGATTTGATAATAGTTTTGTGTAAAAGTGTAATGTTTATATCTAATTTGATAATGCTTTATATGTAATTTGTTGCATACAAATGTTACTTTTAAAGATTTTTTACAGAAATATATTACACATGATGCATATTATATACAAACATTACCTATACTCTAATAATTTACATAAATTATAATATTTATATGTAATTTTGATAATCGTTATTTGTAATTTTTAATAACTAATAAAAATCTAAATTTTATTCGTAAAATTAATTTTTAATTAATATAGTGTATTTATTACTAGTTCTAAAAATATCTTAATAAAAGAAAAAGACATAACAATTTTTTAACTTAAACCAATTACTAACAAAATTAACTTCCTACATATTTAATATATTTAATAAAATTTTGAAAATTTTTATTTAAATTTTGTTAGACCTTTTAGCTGCGAATGAAATCAAGAGAGAAAAGAATTGATTTCTCAAAATTTTGCTAAATTAAAACTTTGATAAATAAAATTAAGAAATCTAAACAATAAACTTTAGAGTGCAAGTTAGTGAATAGAAATAAACAATTAGAGACAAAGGAAGGAGAAGCAAACTACCTCAGCCTCACTTGCCTCAGATTTCCATAATTCACTAACTTGAATTGTCTATCTTTAAAAAACAAGGTATAAGCTTTATACTCCCTATCTTTTAAGGCTAAGATAGAAACTTCTACCCTCTATCTTTTGTGGCTAAGATAAAACCCTCTTTCACTACTTTTGAAGGCTAAGTAGAAGCCTTTTTTATTTTTCAATGGCTAAGTATGAACCTCTCCTTTTTATAAGGATTTGAGTATAAACAAATAGAACTTCTAAAGGTTAGGTATTTACAAGAATTTTGGCTTAAGGGAAATATGCATCTAAAGATACAAAATGAATAATACAAAAATAAGAAGAACTAATCCTATACAAAAATGAACTACTTAGTGAAAATGATAAAAAAAAGATGAAAGATTTGACTCTAAGCACAATCTCTTTGTTTTTCCTCTTGTTGAAGGTGTTAGAAGGCTTATTTATAGCCTTGATCATGATTATAGCCGTTGGGGACTTTTGGTAAAGGAATATAGTCGTTGGAGCCTTCAAAATGTCATTTCTTGTTATTTCCCATGCCTTTGTATCGATACAATTGAGTGGATATCGATACATTATGTTTAACAGTCCAAAATATGACTATTGAACAGTGTTGTATCGATACAGAATGATTTGTCTCGATACAAAATAGTTTTGCATCGATACAGAATAATCTATCTCGATACATGAACAGTGGTTTATGCATTTTTAAGGTTATTTAGCTACTGCCAAGTATTGTATCGATACATTCATATGAAAATCAATTTTAAAAGGTTTTCATGATTTTAAGACATGTAAAACTTATCTAAGATGTGTTCTATATAAAAGTATATATTAAGAACACATTTTTGAGTGCTTGAAGGAGTTAAAACACATTCTAGTATTTTTCAAAGTGTTTACAAAATATTTCAAGGAAAAATACTAATCTTAAAAATATTTAAACATAAGCTAATTAAGCTTAAATTTTACTTATATCAAAACTGAGATTAATTCAAAGCTATTATGGGTAACAATCTCCCTCTTTTTGATATGACAAAACTTAAGGTGAATTTACTTGTAAAACTCCCTCTTAATCATTTAAAGCTTTTCAATAAAACTCCCTCTTTATAAAAGTATTATGAAATGGATTTTTTTTTTAGATTTTATAAAAAGGTTTTGAAAAAATTGGCAATGGCATTTTTGGTCATATTTGGCTTTAAGAGTACCAAAACAAAATATTGAGGATTTTAATAATATAACTAATGCAAGCAAATGTGAAATCCTCCTTTTTGCTAGCATAAACATATATATATACGCAAATGAACTACAAGGAAATAAATTAACCCCTAAAACTCTCCCCTTTTTTTGGAATTAAAAAGGTGCAAGTAGATTAATTTAAAGCTAAAGGACTAATTTAAACAAGATTTCTATAAGGTATATTAAGTATGAAACATTTAAGAGCATGTATACCAATTACTGAGAAAATATATGCATTTAAATCCTAATGTATAGTTCATCTAATTTTTTTATTCTTTTATAGTTATTTAAGCACATTTGAAAGATAGAGCGTACCAATTGTTGAAAGATTTTAAGAATTATTAATCCAATTTGTGTTCGGATGCACAATAGATACAAATTTTTGAATTTTTACTACACATGCATACTACAATATATGCCATATGAAAGGTTAAAAAATTTTCAAGAAAAACATGACAAACTTTCACAGGTTAGAAGATCATTTGCTCATTTATGATATGTCAATAAAATCATTTGACTAAACATTCAATCAAATAATATACTTAAATATAAGAATTATGCACTTAGACATGTTCAAAGATTCATTCAAAGTAAACATTTTAAGCATACATTACATACTGGAATACCAATTATATATATAATTGACTCATGCATGTCACCAAACTTAATGCCAAAGGATAAGAAGTTAATAGCATTTCTTTAATGATTACCTCAACCTTACCAAACTTTGATGATATGCTCATTATAACTTGGAGCATCATCATTTCTAGTGTTTAAGCATTCCTTGATGGTTTTGGTTTGATTTGAAAAGGTTATATGCTTAATTTGCTTTCTTTTGCTATGCAAGTGTTCATCATCCAAAGATTGATTTATCTCCATGAACCTTGCAAAACTTAAAAAAAATCTTGGCAAAAGATTAGCATTAGAGGTATCAAGATTTTAATTGTAAAAGAATAGGTTTTTTTCAAGAATAAAATATGTTCAATGTGCTTAATGACATTGTGAAATAAGTGATACTAAATGTTGATGAATGAAGAACATTACCAGCATATGGCACTAATTATTGCGAAAAAAATAGTGATGTATCGAAAAATTTGTATTTTTGAGCATTATAAGGCAATATATGCACTGAATGTGCTTGATTTGTGAAGGACTCATCAATGCATCGAATATGATGTTTAAGCATGTGATGAGTTATGAAACGATGTTTATCATGGTTTAAAAATCATAAAATTGAAGGATTTTAAGTGAAAACTCATTAAGGAGATTAATTTTGCATTTAAGAACCAAAAAAGCATGAAATTGGCCAATATTCACTAGTTGTATCGATATAGGAGGCTTTTGTATCAATACATATAGTGATGTGTTGATATAAAGTTCATTGTATTGATA
>JBBYHO010045292.1:0-10230 GCA_038382025.1 Adansonia gregorii
AAAAGTATTTCTAGTGGAACCAAAGCATCAATATTGTGCATCCCAATGAGGTGAATGTGTTCTTAAAGCTCAATCACAAAAAGAATAAAGTTTGTTATGAGAATCCATATTCATCACATCAATGGGATAAACTTTAATTTTAAGAAAAATGATCGAAAGAAAAGCTTTTCTTATGAAACCAAAGCATCAATATCATGCATCCTAATAAGGTGAATGTGTTTTTGTAGCCCAATCACAAAAGGATTGGTAATTGTTATAAGAATCCATGTTAGTCACATCTATGGGATAAACTTTGATAATAAGGAAAATGATGGAAAGAAAAGCTTTTGTTGTGAAACCAATGCATCAATATCATGCATCCTAATTAGGTGAATGTGTTCTTAATGCTTAATAACAAAAAGAATGGAGTTTGTTATAAGAATTCTTATTCATTGCATTTATAGGACTACCCTTGATTCTAAGGAAAGTGATGGAAAAAATTAGTTTTCTTCTAAAACAAAAGCATCGACATCATGCATCCTAATGAGGTGAATGTGTTCTTAAAGCTCAATCACAAAAAGAATGGAGTTTGTTACGAGAATCTGTGTTCATGACATTTACAGGATTAACTTTAATCTAAGGAAAATGATGGGAAGAAAAACTTTTCTTGTAAAACCAAAGCATCAGTATCATGCATTTTAATAATGTGAATTTGTTCAAAAAGCTAGATTAAAAATAGAATAGAGTTTATTATGAAAATCCATGTTTGTCATATCTATGGGATAAACTTTGATTCTAAGGAAAATAAGTGAAAGAAAAGCTTTTCTTGTGAAACCAAAGCTTTAATATCATGCATCCTAATGAGGTGCATATGTTTTTATAGCCCAACCACAATAAGAATGGTATTTGTTATGAGAATCCATGTTAGTCACATCTATTGGGTGAACTTTGATTCTAAGGAAAAAATGGAAAAAAAAATCTTTTTTTATGAAACCAAAACATCAATATCATGGATCCTAATGAGGTGAATGTTTTTTGTAGCCCAATCACAAAAAAAAATAGCAATTGTTATGAGAATCCATGTTAGTCACATCTACAGGATGAACTTTGATTCTAAGAAAAATAATGGAAAAAAAAAGCTTTTCTTATGAAACGACTGCATCAACATAATGCATCCTAATGAGGTGATTACGTTTTTGTAGCCCAATCACAAAAGGAAAGGAGATCGTTATAAGAATTAATGTACGTCACATCTATGGGATGAACTTTGACCTAAGGAAAGTAATGGAAAGAAAAGTTTTTCTAGTCGAACCAAAGCACCAATATCATACATCCCAATGAGGTGAATGTGTTCTTAAAGCTTAACCACAAAAAGAATGGACTATGTTATGAAAACAATGTTCACCACATTTATGGGACAAACATTGATTCTAAGGAAAATTATGGAAAGTAAAGCATTTCCTGTGAATTGAAAGCATCAATATCAAGCATCATAATGAGGTGAATGTGTTCTTATAGCCCAATCACTAAAAGAATGGAAATTGTTATGAGAATCCATATTTGCCACATCTATGGGAATAAATTTCATTCTATGCAAAATAATGGAAAAAATGCTTTTCTTATGAATTAAAACCATCTGTATCATGCATCCTAATGAGGTAAATGTGTTTTATAGCCTAAACCTAAAAAGAAAGGAGGTTATTATGAGAATCCACATTCGTCACATTTATGGGATGAACTTTGATCTAATGAAAATGATGAAAGCAAAAAATTTTCTTATGAAACCAAAGTATCAATATCATGCATCCTACTGAGGTGAATGTGTTTTTATAGCATCACAAAAAGAATGGTAATTGTTATGAGAATCCATTTCATCACATCTATGGGATGAACTTTGATTCTAAGAAAAATAATGGAAATAGAAGCATTTCTTGTGAAACAAAAGCATCAATATCATGCATCCTAATAAGGTGAATGTGTAGTTAAAGCTCAATCACAAAAAAATGGAGTTTGTTATGAGAATCTACATTTATCACATCCATGAGATGAACTTTGATTAAAAGAAAATAATGGAAAGAAAAGCTTTTACTGTTAAACTAAGGCATTAATATTGTCCATCCTAATAAGTCAAATGTATTCTTAAAGCTCAATCACAAAGAATGAAGTTTATTATAAGAATCCATATTCATTACATCTATGGGAGAAACTTTGATCCATGGAAAGTGATGGAAATAAAAGCTTTTTTTGTGAAACAAAAGGATCAATATCCTGTATCCTAAAGTGGTGACTGTGTTTCCATAGACCAATCACAAAAAGAAAAGAGATTGTTGCAAGAATCCATGCTTGTCATATCTAAGTAATGAACTATGATCGAAGGAAAATAATGAAAAGAAAAGCTTTTCTTTTAAAACCAAAGCATCGATATCATGCACCCTAATAAGGTGAATGTGTTTTTATCACTCAATCACAAAAAGAATGGCAATTGTTGTGGCAATCCATGTTTGTCACATCGATGGGATGAACTTTGATTATAAGAAAAATAAAGGAAAGAAAGGCTTTTATTGGGAAACCAAAGCATCAATATCATGCATCCTAGTGAGGTGAATGTGTTTTTATAGCCCAAACATAAAAGGAATGGAAATTGTTATGAGAATCCATGTTCATTGCATCTATGGGATAAACTTTGATAAAAGGAAAATGATGGAAGAAAGGCTTTCTTATGAAACCAAAGCATTAATATCATGGATCCTAATGAGTTGAATTTGTTCTTATAGCCCCAATCACAAAAAAAATAGAAATTGTTGTGAGAATCCATGTTTGTCACATCTATGGGATGAACTTTGGTGCTATGGAAAATAATAGAAAGAAAAGCTTTTATTGTGAAACCAAAGCATCAATGTCATAGATCCTAATAAGGTGAATGCGTTTTTATGGTGCAATCATAAAGATAACGGAGATTGTTGCAAGAATCTGTGTTCACCATAATTATGGGATAAACTTTAATCTAAGCAAAATAATGGAAAGAAAAGCTTTTCTTGTGAAACCAAAGCATCGATATCATGTATCCTAAAAAAAGGAATGTCTTCTTAAAGCTCAGTCATAAAAAGAATTGAGCTTGGTATGAGAATCGATGCTCGTCACATTATGGGACGAATATTGATTCTAAGAAAAATGATGGAAAGGAAAGCATTTCTTATGAATTGAAAGCATGTGCATCCTAATGAGGTGAATGTGTTTTTATAACCCAATTGGAAAAAGAAAGGAGATTGATATGAGAATCCATGTTCATCACATCCATATGATTAATTTTGATCTAAGGAAAATAATGGAAACAAATGCCTTTCTTCTAAAATCAAAGCATCAATATCATGCATCCTATTAAGGAGAATGTGTTCTTGTAGTCCAATCACAAAAAAAATGAAAATTGTTATGAAAATCCATGTTTGTCACATCTATGGGATTAACTTTGATTCTATGGAAAATAATGGAAAGAAACGTTTTTCTTGTGAAACAAAATATCATGCACCCTAATAAGGTGAATGCATTTATAGCCCAATACCAAAAAGAAAGAAGGTTGTTACAAGAATCCATGTTTGCCACATCTATTGGATGAACATTAATCTAAGGAAAATGATGGAAAGTAAAATTTTTATTCTGAAACCAAAGCATCAATATCCTGCATCCTAAAGAGGTGATTGTGTTTTTATAGCCTAATAAAAAAAAGAGATTGTTACAGGAATCCACGTTCATCACATCATGGGATGAATTTTGATTGGAGGAAAGTGATGGAAATAAAAGTTTTTATTGTGAAACCAAAGCATTAATATCATGCATTCTAATGAGGTGAATGTCTTTTTGTAGCCCAATCACAAAAAAAAAAGAAGAAGATTATTACGAAAATCCATGTTCATCACATCTACAGAATGAACTTTGATTAGAAGAAAATAATAGTAAGAAAAACATTTATTATGAAACCAAAGCATCAATATCATGCATCCTAATGAGTCGAATGTGTTCTTAAAGCCCAATCACAAAAAGAATGGAGTTTGTTATGAGAATCCTTACTCATCAGATCTGTGGGATGAACTTTGATCTAATGAAAATGACAGGAAGAAAAGCTTTTCTTGTGAAACCAAAGTATCAAAATCTTGCATCCTAATGAGGTGAAAGTGTTTTCATAGGCCAATCACAAAAAGAAAAGAAATTGTTATGAGAATCCATGTTCATCACATCTAAGTGATGAACTGTGATATAAGGAAAATGATGAAAAAAAAAAGCTTTTCTCTTGACACCAAAGCATCAATATCATGCATCTTAATAAGGTGATGTATTTTTATCAGCCAGTCAAAAAGAGAATGCTAATTGTTATAACAATCCATGTTTGTCACATTGATAGGATGAACTTTGATTATAAGGAAAATAATGGAAAGAAAAGCTTTTATTATGAAACCAATCCATCAATATGATGCATCCTAATGAGGTGAATGTGTTTTTCTAATGAAAACATAAAAAGACAAAAGATTGTTATGAGAATCCATGTTCATCACATCTATGGGATAAACTTTGATAATGGAAATGATGGAAAGAAAAGCTTTTCTTATGAAATCAAAGCATCGATGTCATGCATCCTAATAAGATGAATGTTTTTTTGAAGCTCAATAACAAAAACAATAGAGTTTGTTACGAGAATTCACGTTCATTACTTTCATGGGATGAATATTGATTCCAAGGAAATTGATGGGAAGGAAAAGTTTTCTTCTGAAACAAAAGCATCAATGCCATGCATCCTAATGAGGTGAATGTGTTTTTAGAGCATAATCACAAAGAGAAAAGAGATTGTTCTGAAAATCCATGTTTATCACATCTATGGGATGAACTTTGATTTAAGGCAAAAGTGGAAAAAAAAGCTTTTCTTATGAAACCAAAGCATCGATATGATGCATCCTAATAAGGTGAATATGTTTTTAAAGCTCAGTAGCAAAAAGAATGGAGTTTGTTATGGGAATTCATGTTCATCACATTTGTGGGACAAAAATTGATTTTAAGGAAATGATGGAAAGAAAAGGTTTTCTTCTGGAATAAAAGCATCAGTATCGTGCATCCTAATGAGGTGAATGTGTTTTTATAGCCCAATTACAAAAGGAAAGGAGATTGTTATGAGAATCCATGTGCGTCGGATCTATGTGATTAATTTTAATGTAAGGAAAATGATGGAAGCAAAAGTTTTTCTTATGAAACCAAAGCATCAATATCAAGCATCCTAATGAGGTGAATGTGTTCTTATAGCCTAATCATAGAAAAGAATTATTACGAGAATCCATGTTTATCTCATCTATGTGATTAATTTTGATTTAAGTAAAGAGATGGAAACAAAAGCTTTTCTTGTGAAACCAAACCATCAATATCATGCATCCTAATAAGGTGAATGTTTTCTTAACACTCAATAACTAAAAGAATGAAGTTTGTTATGAGAATTCATGTTCACCATATTTATGGGACAAACATTGCTTCTGAGGAAAATGATGGAAAGAAATGGTTTTCTTGTGAACCGAAAGCATCAATATCATGCATCCTAATAAGGCGAATGTGTTCTTAAAGCTTAATCACAAACAGAATAGAGTTTGTTATGGGAATCCATGTTCACCATATCTATGGGATAAGCTTTGATACTAAGGAAAATGATGGAAAAAAAGCATTTATTATGAAACTGAATCATCAATATCATGCATCCTAATGAGGTGAATGTGTTTTTATAGCCTAATCACAAAAAATATCATAATGGTTATGAGAATCCATGTTAGTCATATCTATAGGATGGACTTTGATTCTAAGTAAAATAATGGAATGAAAAGCTTTTCATGAAAAACCAAAGCAATGATATCATGCATCCTAATAAGGTGAATGGATTTTTATAGGCAAATCACAAAAAGAATAGTGATTGTTATGAGAATCCATGTTAGTTACATCTATGGGATGAACTTTGATTTTAAGTAAAATGATGGAAAGGAAAGTATTTCTTATGAATCGAAAGCGTGAATATCATTCATCCTTGACGACGTTCCATGTGCCTAGCCTTTACAAACTTATGTTGATCCAAAAGGCTAAAGTGCAGTTGACTTAAAAATATGATGATGTTAACATGAAAAAGTAAAAGATCATCGGATGAATCGCTCATTCGACTAGTCTTGGATGGCCACCTGAAGTGGCTGGAAACTTAGAGTCGTGGTTGATCATTCTAAGTTAGACATGACTAGACATCTATTTAAAATAATACCAGAGATTCGTTATTTTGGGTCCAGGAGTTGGTTACATGTAGGGAAGGATTAGCACCCTCACAATGCCCAAAAATTGGTACCATCTAACAATTTCTTACTTGAATCTCGATTTCCTTGGTTCATTTTTATCATTATTTAAATATAACTCCCTCTAATGTGTGAAATTTTGTAAAGATACAAGTGTAAGTTTTAATGAAAATTTTTTCACCTATACACCTCGAAGAGGTGAGAAACATAGGTTTTTTTTTTTATGAAAATGAACTCCAAATAGGTTTTTAAAATTAAATATTTGATGTCTGGCATTAGAGAGAAACCGACATGAGATATTTTGTGATTTTGAAAACAATTCCTTTAAGGCATGAATGCTGGAGGTCCTTACAAGAGGAAACATATTAGTAAGATAGGAAAGAAAACAAGAAATAAATCCCTGCAAAAATAAACACACAAACTATATAAAAAAGGATGACCAAAATGTATCCCGTAGTTGTCTTTGATTATTAATGAATAACCGAGGCGACAATGTAGAGACTTAGTCAGATTCATGAAAATTTAAAGAGGAAAATAGTTTTGATGCCTAAGGATGTCCCGAAATAAAAGTTTGAATTTTGGAAGGAATATGGAGAGCGGGGTTGGAGTATCCCCTTAGAAGAGTGGGGTTAGAGTATCCCCAAAGGTGAAAATTTGATGTCATTTTGAGGTAAAAGCGAGGTTAAAGTATCCTTTCGAAGAAATATGGTTGGAGTATCCTCGAAAATGGAATTTTGATATTAGATTTGAGTTAAAATTTAGGTTGGAGTGTCCCCTCAAAATAGTGGGATAGAGTATCCCAAAAAAAAAAACCTTCGACATTAAGAGGAATGGGTCATATTTTGAAAAAAGAAAATCATTAAAAATCAAGTGCTGAAATTTTAGCTAAAATGTTCCTCTTTTTGTTTAGCCTTGGTCTGTGTCTAAAGGGCTTAGGCCATGGGAATGAGCTGAGTAGATCGTGAGGCGTTCAAATGCCTCAATAAGAGCGTTTCGAAAAATGGGTTAGAAACATAGGATAAGGTTGCATTGTTTCTCTTTTTGAATTTATTTTAAGCTTATCCGGAGGTCCCCAAGGGTAAATAAGGTACCGTTGGAAAGGTAACTCAGTGATGATCAATATAAAAGTATTCCAAAAATCCAAAAAAATTGCCTCCTAGGTGAAAATATTGTTCACATTAGAGATTAGTTTGAGTAGCATATGCAGGGAAAGTATGGCAGTTGACTTTAAAAAATCATTTTGGACTCATACGAAATCATTAAATCATATAAGATACATTTATGGAAAGAGAATTTCATGATTTTTTTGTGAAAAATATCTAAAAAATCCAGAAAAACTCATCTGGTTGGCCAAATCGGCCCAAACAAAATGTGAATCGCTTATTCTAGGGGTTTTGAACGGCAAAACTTAAAAAAATCATAACTTATTCACGCAAAGTGATCCAAGGGCAAGCAAGACACCATTGGAAAGGTGATTTGATGCCCTTATAGGAAAAAATGTCAAAAAATTCATGAAAAATTATTTATGGTTCAAAAATAATTTTTTAAATCATGAATACAATGTTGCCAACATAAAACAAAAGGAATTTTTCATTTTCTCGGACTTATTCAGACTAAATTCGAGCCATGGACATCTGAACATCCGTGGTAGAAAAAATATGAGTGATGTGGGCTTCATGAGCTCATCTACACAATCCTAGAGTAGTTTGGGATGATGAAACAGCCCGTTGACCCTACGACAAACACAAGAATTCTAAGCAAAGATCCATGCATGAACAAATTTTAACACTAAAAAGGATATTATATTTAAAAAATATTTTGCTTCTTTTAACCTTGTATCCCAACCTAAGTAGCTTAATATTATACTAAGATTAAAGTATCAATTTGTGAAAAATAATAGACCAAGATTAATCCCATTATTTAGGTTAATCTTAATCTACCTATAGGTGTGTCTTCAAAAAAATAATAATAGTATGTATATATATAGACATATATATATTAGCACACCAAGCAAATATGATAAAAAAATAAAATGCAAATATTATCAAGAGACATTTAAACAAGCATAAAATATGGCCTCGAGCATAAAAATGTCACCCTCGTTGCTGCACCTATTTCACATTTTTGTTAACACTTTGCACTTGAAGGCAAGGTGAAGCTAAATGGCTGGTTTACTCTTCTCCCATATTAAGCCGCTCAATTTTTTTCTTTCTTCTTCTTTTTTCTTTCCTATTTTTTTTCATTCTTTTCTTCTTCTTTTCCTTTTTCTTTCTTTCTTCTTCTTCTTCTTCACCCCCAAAACCATGCCATAGAAGAAAAAAAGAAAAATAAAAACCTAAAAACTAGTGATCGGCCACCATGCTGGCTGCTGGCCACAGTCATCAATTGTAACTCACCGGTGGCACTTGTCCCTCAAACTTCACCACTAGACTCTTTTCAACCACTTCTTTCCAAAATTCAGAGTTAGTTTTTTTTTAGATTTTTTTAGATTTTTTCTAAATCTACATGATAAGTTTAAACCTTGTACCTCAAATCTGGCTACCATCCACCGTTGGATCGTTCCTAAACTTTAGCATATTCCTCCCCCTCCGTATGAGCTTTCTTTTTAGTGTTGATATTCTTAACATAGGCAACGAAACCCCTTTAATTGAAAAACCCCACTTTGAATTTTTGATTTTTTTTGAAAGCTTATGTTTTTTTTTTGTTTTTTTAAGTTCTTGAAAATTTTTTAAAATTCTTGAAGAATTTTTTTTGTGCCCTTTTTTTTCTTTGATGATTATATACATTAAAAAAAAGCTGAAATGGTTAGTGGTTTGGGGACTAGAGCCATGGTAGAAGCTACGATGTATTGGTTCTGCAACCATGGCAGAGCGTTTGCCATGCTGAGCGTGGTAGCCATTCCTTTTTCTTAATCATTTTTTGTTGCCTTTTATTTCATTTTTTTTCCATTTTATGACCAAAACTTAGCCTTGGCCTGTGTGTCACATGTGACTCCTTCCATAGAGGTGGCTTACGTTCGAAACTTATGCCACTCATTCCTTCTTTTTTTTTTGTCTTTTTGGCTTTTTATTTATTTTATGCCATTTCATGACACAAATTCATGCTTGGTGTATAGGTTATAAATGATCCATTTTATAAGGTGGCCTAGGTTCGAAACCCGACCACTCTTCTTTTTTTTTTTTTTATTTTGCCTTTGTTTTTTGGTATGTTGTTTTTTAGTTATTTCGACTAAAGCATGTGCTTGGCGCGTTGGTTTTGGGCTACATATTCCATAAGGGTGGCCAGGGTTCAAACCCAGGTCACTATTTTTTATTTTTTTTGTATTTTTTAGATAAGCCTAAATTGAAATGAATTAAGCCCAATTAATTTGAATCCAGTAAACCCAAATTAAAAATAGCTGAATTACTCCGAATAACGAGTGCTCTAAAAATTGCCCAGACAAAATTTTGTACCTATAATCCTAATAAAATGAATATGTTTTATAGCCTAATCCTAAAAAAAAAGGTTGTTCAGAGTATCCATGTTTTTCACATCAGTGGGATGAAATTTGATATAAGGAAAATGATGGAAAGTAAAGCTTTTATTATGAAACCAAAACATCAATATAATACATCCTAATGAGATGAATGTATTTTTATAGCCCAATCACCAAAAAAAATAAGATTGCTATGGGAATCCATGTTCGTCACATCTATGGGATGAACTTTAATTAAAGGAAAATGATGGAAAGAAAAGCTTTTATTCTGAAACCAAAGCATCAATATCCTGCATCCTAAAGAGGTGAATATGTTTGTAGACACCTTATTTTGTCCGGGTTAGCTTTTAACAATCTAGAGCATCGACGTGAGAGGGGACGATAGTTGTCACCCAGTGAAAAAGTATTTTAAGGATGTCAAGAAGGCCTAGGGATCATATCAAAGGTAAATACAAAGACGTGGCATCAAGGGAC
>JBBYHO010045313.1:0-10230 GCA_038382025.1 Adansonia gregorii
AGTCAATCAAGCTTAGTTCTTGCTAAAAAGTTAAAATGTTAAATTTCTCTATTATAGTTATAGGCTATAATTTTGACAAAATAATGTGAATAATCATTAAAATATCAAAGCCTAACTTAATGATTACTTTTATATGCAATTAACACTATATATGTTTTCAATTTCATATAGGATATAAACGAGTAAAATACGTTCAAACCTGTTAATCCACAGCATACTTGATGTTACTAAATTAATTAGCCAAACTCCATTATCTATTCCCACATTATTAAGATTCTCTTAATACAAATCAAATGACATATCCAAGAATAGCCACTAGGTCTGAGGCAGCTTATCAAGCTCATATAAATGACCTTAATCAGGTCATATGGTGATAATGGCTAGTATGGCACTTGAATTTTAAAATAAGCAAATAGCAATTAATGCTTATGAAATCATTCAAAGCCTTATAGAATAGTTCAATAAGGATAATCACGATGAGAGGTTTGAGATCCTTAAGGAATTATTCCTAAGCAAGATGTCAGAAGGTAGCTTATTTAGGTTTTATATGGTAGGATGTACTTCAAAAGTTAAGCACCTTAGATAGGTCATGGATCATAATCCATGAAATTATCTCTATATTTTCTTATGAAGATAGATAAAGGAAACGACAAAGATATATGCCAAGATTGTGAATAGCTAGATGACTATAATAGAGATTGTATGTGATAAGTTCATAAATCACACATTTTATACACTTTTTATCATTAGTTTTTGTTATGCTTTCTATCTTTATTTTGGTTAGTTATATTTGTTTTTGAATTTCAAATTTATTTTGGACAATGAATCTAAAAATGTAAATGAGGATGTTAATAAGCTTATGACGTTAGAATCACAAGATGGAAGAAAGCACTCGAGTGAAAAAGATTAAATTCTTTAGTAAAAGCTTGATTCTTGCCCTCTAAGTAACAGGTAAAATCTTATAGCCCAAGCAACAAGTTCACCTAATTCTATTTTAAAAGTCACATCTAGATTTCGTACTTTAACTAGGATTCTACAACTTTACCAAAGGTTTTTTTTTCTAGCCACTATGAATAGAGACTTGACTTTAACATTCAAGGGAGAGAAAGATAAAAAATAAGAAAATGCTAAGAATAAAAAGAGGAAAAAAAGGGAAAAAAGGAAATGAAAGAGATTAAAACTAGCCACCATTCTTAAGTTTCATTTTTCTCTCTTTCTTTTCTTTTTTCTTGTTCTTATTGGATTTTTCTTATGAATCTATTATTGAACACATCAAACACGTGTAACTACATTCTTTCATTGGTTAAAGGTGATTTCAAATCCCTTTACATGACTTAGCAATTGATTCTTAGATATTATTCATCAATTATCTATTGAAATTTTGCTTATGTTCTATAGAAACACTTTATGACTCTTATCTTGTTTAGGTTTGAAACTAAATAAACCTTGATAATTGTCTATTGCTAGATTAGGAATCTTGATTTGTAATTGTCTTGTTTTCCTACTCATTAATAGTAATTTTTTATAAATGATTATGTTCAAGTTTTTATTGATTGCAATGCAAAACATAACCTTAGTTAAATAATCCACGCTTGTGTGTTTATTGCATAGATCAACCTATGTTTCGTATCTTAAAGCTTTTACTAAATTAAATCTAGAGAGCTTGTTCTAGGTTATTTAATAGTTAGGGGTTAAATAGAGAGCTTGTTCTATTTAACGATAAACTAAGGAATAATTAGGGTAACAAATCTTATTGCTATCTATAATTGGTAGTTTCGAGAGATAATTGGAGATAATTTTAATATGGATTCATAGTTTATGTTTAGAGCTGTCAAATAGGGATCACTGTACTACTAGTACCAAAATAGGAGTGTCTTTGGATGAAGGCTTTTATGGACAGGTATTAAGGTGTCAGACATGTGAGTGTTCAATCACCAAATTTCATGGCAGTGAAGTAATGGACCAATCCAACTCCTATAGAGTAGTTCACCAAATCATCCATTATCCAAACCAATGGTAATGACAGGCTTGAAACAAGACTTAACCTAAATATTTGAAAGCATTTTTTGGTTTTTGATTAAATCAAAATTTATTTGGCTTAATGAGGCCATGATTCAAATATGTGTTTGATATATTCCCAAGATTGGAGAACCAATATAGTGAAAACATTAAATCCATACTAACCTCCATTGATTGCAATTAGTAAGGACTTTAGGTTTTCTTTGAAAACATATTCCTATAAACATTATAAAGCATTTCAATAGACATATAATGAACTAAACTAAGTGAAAATATTAGAACTGAACAACCACTTAAAACATCAAGCTATCCATGAACTTTATTAAAAAAATCATAGTGAAAATGCATTCCAAGGTGTGTCAAGATCAAAATATGCTAGGCTAAATATTCACGTATGAAATGAGCACATTACGATGAAGAAAAACATGGCAAGAATACAAGAGCATGGGTTGTTTTAATTTCAAAAAAAAAATATGGCATTCTAGTTTATCAAAGCACCATTAGAGCGTTAAGAAAGTCATTAAAATCTTAAAGCTACCGTAAACAAAGCCATAATAATGCATGAAAGCCTTAATGGGGTCATGAAAACATAGAGGTTCACTAAAATGATAAAATGAAGGAAAACAACAAAATAAAAAGAAGCAAATATGGAAGATATACGTAATAGAAGCTTAGACTCCTAGCTATATTCCTAAATAGTACTCCAACAACTTCTAGTTCACTTTCTTTTTATTCTTGGATATAGATTAGCAAGAAAAGAATAAAAAAAAAGCTTTTGGCTATGGTGGTTATACAGGATAGTTTTTAGCGTCGAGATAAGAGAAATGGAAAGTTTTCAAAGGGTGGAAAGAGAGCTAGAAGAACAAGGAGTTTTGAGAGAACTTAAGGGTTTTTTTTATGGCTGATGCAAAGAAGGATTTCTTTCTCAGCTGAGTAAATATTGGATTATATAGTCGATAGTTTTAGCCATCTAGATGACCTAACAATAAGGGCATATAGGATTTTTGGTCTGTACAATATGATGACTTATTATACCAAGGTGAAACCTTTCAGTATTTGATTTGTTAACCTTGATTCTTGTTAGAAAATAAATTCATACATTAGCTAATTAGATGAGTAGGCTCAAGTTTGTCCTTCATAAAAACGTATTTTATCTTAAAATACCCTCATGCCATTCCAAAATATATTAATCCAATATTTGGAGCCCAAAAATTAAATCCACATGATTTGTATAAATTATGTCTAATATTAAATGTATTTAAGTGACAATGTTGTGACCGAATTTAAGTTTTGAAATCACGGTACATAAAAAGGAAAAATGTCTTGAATTAGGCCAAAATAGCTTTGTGTATCGATACATCAAGCTTGTATTAATACATTAAGCAATAAAACCTAAAATGTATTGATACTTTGAATTTTGTATCGATACAAAGCATGGTGTATCGATATCAGCAAGCTTGTATGATACCTAGCTTGTTGTATCAATACATGCTCTCTTGTATCTATACTTGTTGGCTACATTCATGATGTTAACTATGACATAACTCTATGTCGATGCAAACAACCTTGGTATTAATATAAATAGCAAAACCTTAGAATTTAGATGACATGGAGTGTTATATCGATACCTAGGGCCTTTATATCAAGACACACATGCAAAAATAGGGATTTTTCTTACCTTTAAGTTCTAGAACTCTTTACCTTAGTCTAGAATGGTGGGAATTTGACCCATGCTTCTTCAAATGACTTCAATGGTGCCTTGGATGATAACTTTTAATACTTTAAATATTAGTCCAGACAAAATGAAGTGTCTAGAACTGCTCCTCTTTGGTTGTTAGTGAGCGTTAAAAATAGGGCAAAAACAAATAAACAATATTTTGTTTGAGGTACAATATTGCCTCATGAGTGCTTGCTAGGGAAATAAAGATCTAGTCAGTATTATGCTGAGATAGGCAAAGTATATTGGTAGTGTTCTTGACTAAGTAAAAAACTCAATAAGTTTTATAGTGTTTGACCTTCCTACTAGGTTTGTAGTTTCTTGGGTTTAACCCCAGATAGGCACAAGCTAATGTGGGCTTTGACTAGGTATGCATCCAACTCTTTGTAGATTAAGGAAGGTATGCATCCAACTCTTTGTAGATTAAGAAAGGTATGCATCCAACTCTTTGTGGACTAACTCGTTATGCATCCAATTCTTTATGGATTGAGGTGGGTAGGCACAACTCATTGTGGACCAAGGTAGGTAAGCATCTAGCTCTTTGTGGACTGAAAGAAAAAGGCATCCAGCTCTTTATAGACTAAACAAAAAGGCATAAAAAAGCATCCAACTTTTTGTAATAAGGAAAACGATGTCTAACAATTTATGGGTTAAAAGAAAAAAATGTCCAGCTCTTTATGGACTAAAAGAAAAAAAATATGAAGCTCTTTTTGGACCAAAGGAAAAAAGGCATCTAGCTCTTTGTGGATGAAAGAAAAAAGTCTAACTCTTTATGGACTAAAAGAAAAAAGACATCCAGCTCTTTGTCAGCTAAAAGAAAAAAGATGTTTAGCTTTTTATGGACTAAAAGAAAAAAGGCATCTAGCTCTTTGTGGACTAAAATAAAAAAAATTTCTAGCTCTTTGTGGACCAAAATACGTAACTTTAGGTACCTGACCTAGAACCTTTTGGGGCTTTTCAAAAACAAAAATTTGTATATGAGGTTCTTTACTAGTTTGACTTTTGTAAGTAAGAGTTTGTAGTAAAAAGATGTTAATTGTTGTATGAATGATGCATGAAAATGTAAATGCATGTTTAAGTGATACAAAGGTTGTGATTTTAAAAGCTTAATATGATAGTTGGCTTTGGAGTTTTGAATTGCCTTCCATCTTTGAGTTTTATCAAGTGTCTTATGTTTTAAGTTTTACCAACTTTACTCTCAAGGTTTAAAAGGTTTTCTTTTTTTCCTTTTTTTTTAAATGGTTGAGGTCATTTTTTAAAGGTTAAGTTGGGCAGTGGTGCATAGGAAGTTTCCTAAGTCTGATCGGCTTGTATTAATAGGTTAATAGACTTGGTGAGATGGTTATCAAAATGCTTAAAAGGATACATCTAATGGACTAAACTGACTTATAAGAATGGGGTTTAAAGGTAGAGGTGAAAGATTATTGACTTAGCTCTACTTTTTGGCTAAAGTTCATTGATGGACATTTTTATCATGTTTTTTCAACATAAATAAAGTTTAAAGGTTAAGTCTAGTTATGGTTCTAGAATCCATTCTTGGCTTTTTGAGTTTGGGAAGATTTATCTTTTTCTATGTAATACTAAGTAATCCCATTATCAATTTTGTACAATCTATCAAGCGTTATCAATTATATGGCAAAGATGATGCAATATTGTATGCAAGTATGAAAAGGGAAATTCAAAAAATGAAATGGTTGTATTTCACTTTTGAAAGAAAAGGAATACAATTCATTGAACATTCTATAAGGTAAAAAAGTTAGAGATTAACTTATTCGGGTAATCTGTCTTTTTTGATGCTAACGGCAAAAATCTTGTACTAAGTACATTCGAAGACTTCTCTCAAATAACCAACTCTTTTGGTGTTGACCGTTCTTCAAGGAACCTTTTGGATTGCCCCACTATAGTTGCCCCAAGCTAAGGTAGACACCATCTTTTTCCTCCAAGATAAGGTAAAAATAGGTTTGGTAAACTTAAGATAGGATGAAAAGGTTAGGCTAAACTTTAGTATTTTGAAGGAGGATGGTTTTGTTAAGTTAGTATTGCCTTGATTAAGCTCACACAAGGGCAAGGTTTAGTTGTTTAAGTCATGCTTCCAAAGATAAGGATGCCTTTGTAGATTTATATTTGAAAGATCGTCTCAGGCATAATACTTTTTGACAGAATTAGAGTTGAAAGGGTTGGGAAGGTCATTGCCATCCATTGTAATTAGAGTCAACGCTTTACTAGAGAAAGGTCATTTAACCATATAAGGATTTTCCTACTTTGGGATCTAGTTTCCTTGAGTGTCATTATAAACTGGAAAGATTTTTAAAGTACCAAGTCTCCTTTCTAATACTAATAAAAATGGACTTTTTTGTTATGAGCTCTCATCATATATTTCTAATACATCTGTCCATGATAGTTTTCAATCTCTTTTTATCGATGAGGTTAAATTGCTCATATCGATTCTTGACCCATTCAGCTTCTTCAAGTTATGATTGCAAATACCTTGAGTGAAGGGATTTCAACTTTGACGGGCATGACTGCCTCCATCCTATAGACTATGGAGAATGAGGTAGCTCTAGTGGATGTTCAAACTGCTGTGTGATAGGCATGCAACATGAAGGGTAGCTTATTATTCCTATCTTTATAAGTTTTGACCATTTTCTCGATTACTTTCTTAATTTTTTATTGGCTACTTTGACTGCCCCATTCATGTTTGGATGGTATGGCACTGAATTGTGGTGCTTGATCTTGAACTAGGTGTAAATTATTTCCATTATTTTGTTGTTCAAGTTGCATGCATTATTCGTGATGATCCGTTCAAGGAGTACATATCAACAAATAATATCTCATTTCATAAACTTACAAATAATAGATTTCGTGAAATTGGAATATAAGACCACTTCTACTTATTTGGTGAAATAGTCAATGGCAACCAAAAAGAAGTGAAGCCCATTGAAAGTTTTAGGAATAATGGGTCCACTCATATCCATGCCCCATATAGAGAAAGGTCATGGAGCCATCATGACATGTAAAGGTAAAAGTGGGCTATGGATTTTGTTTGCATAGATTTAGCACATGTGGCATTTCAGAGCACAGTCAGTAGTCTTTTTAAGTGTCAACCAATAATATCCAGACCTTATGACTTGTTTTGCCATTCTATGTCTATTAGCATAAGTATCACAAATTCCTTCATGGTAGTCCATCTTTTTCTTCTTCTACGTTATGGTAATAGGTGAGAGCTTAGTGAATACTTATCTAGATAGACATGACTTATGACTCATCATTTACTTTAAACATAAAGGCCAAAGTTGGTAGAGTGTCTACCACTTAGTTGTTTTCCCAAGGTAAATGCTGAAAGCTGATTTCATCAAATTGTTTTTTTAGTTCATTAATTAGCATCTCATATTTGAGTAGCGTAGCATCCCATGTTTCCTATTCTTTTTGAAGTTAATAAATTACCAAGGCACAGTCCTTATAAACTTGTAAAGTTCTGATGCCCCTATTAATGGCTGCGAGAAGCCCCACTACACATGCTTCATATTTGGCTATGTTATTGGTGCAATTAAAGTTCAATCTGACAATGAAAGGATAATAATCTCCACTTGGTGAGATCAAAATAGCCTTAATTCCATGTCCCAATGGATTTGAGGCTCTATCAAAATACATTTTTCAAGTTTAACTATAGTTGATACCATTTTCTACTTTGGATATGCATATTAGGTCCTTATTTGGGAATTTGAAGTCTAATGGTTTATAGTCCTCTTTAGCTTAGCTTGCCAAGAACTTAGTTATCACACTAACTTTGATGGCTTTTTGGCTTATACGAATAATGTCATATTTAGAGAGCTAGACTTGCCATAGGCTAACTTTCCTAATAGAGCAGGAGTCTTGCACAGGTATTTGATAGGGTCTAGTTTAGTGAACAACCATGTGGTGTGATATAACATGTATTACTTTAACCCCTGAGCCGTCTAAGCCAAAACACAACATATCTTTTCAATTATGGAGTAGTTATTTTCACACTTTGTGAATTTTTATTTAGATAGTAGATGGTTTTTTCTTTCTTTCTCGAGTTATCATATTGACCTAATACACAACCCATAGACTTGTCAAAAACTGACAAATATAAGATTAGTGGTCAATCGGGCACCAATAGTAAAAAAAACTGGTGGGCTTGACAAGTAACTCTTGACCTTGTTGAAAGCTTGTTGGCACTCATAATTCCATTCCCCAGCGTTTTGTTTTTAGAGTAGGCAAAATATTGGATTACACTTGTCAGTAAGCTGGTAAATAAATCTAGTTATATAGTTAAGTCTTGCAAGGAAACCTTTTACTTTTTTTTGAGTATGAGGCAGTGGAAGGTTTTGGATAGCCTTTACCTTGTCAGGATTGACCTCAATTCCTCATTCACCCATAATGAAGCCTAATCGCTTACTAAATGTAACATCAAAAGTGCACTTAGTTAGGTAGTTTGAGTAGATATTTGCAGAACCATTAAAAGAGTTTGAGAAGTTTGGCGAAATGCTCAATCACTTTTGGGGATTTAGCAATTATATCATCCATATAGACCTTTATTTCTTTGTGCATAAGGTCATCGAATAATGTCACCATAGCTTTCTAGTAAGTTACCCTAGCATTTTTTAGTCCAAAAGGCATAACCTTGTAACAAAAAGTACTCTACATGGTCATGAATGTGGTTTTCTCCATGTCTTTAGGTGCCATTTTAATATGAATATAGCCTAAAAATTTATCCTTGAAAGAGAATAGGGAATTTTCGGCAGTGCTGTCTACTAAGGTATGATGTAAGGCAAAGGAAAATTGTCTGTAGGGCTAGCTCGATTTAAGTCCTTATAGTCTCTACACATGCTCTTTTTACTATTCTTTCCTAGAACCAAGACAGTGTTGGCCACCTATTTGGGATACTTAGCAACTTTGAGAAACCCCGTGTCCAATTGCTTCTTTACTTTTTCTAGAATCTTTAAAAGCATCTTTGTTTTCATTTTCCTAAGTTTTTGTTGAATGGGTTTGCACTTGGGTTTTAAGTGAAGTCTGTGAACCATTATGTTAGTGTTTAGCTCGAGCATGTCTTAGTAGGACCAAGCAAATACATCTTAGTACTCCTGGATAAGGTTGATCAATTTGGTCTAAGTTGATGGGTTTATAAAGGTTCCATCTTGACCTCTTTCTGAGCTTTCTCTATCCCAAGGTTCACAATTTCAATAGTATTTTCATGGGGCAAGATTTGATTCTCTTCTTGTTCATTTAGTCTAAACAAATCAGGTAACACAGTGCTTTCCTAAAAATCCCTCTCAGATTTAACCTCGCTAATGTAGATTGGATGCTTAAATCGATTTTCAATGTCTCAATCTGTGCTTCAAAATATAAAGAAGAACAATATAAGAAAAAAAACATATAAAAAAAAGAAAAAAAGTCTAAGGATTTGATAATAAATAAAGATAGACACAAGAAATAGAATGCAAAATACTTATTTTTATTAATGATGATTTATAAAAGTACACTCATGCAAAAAATCCTATAATGCTCTTAGGTGGAAGCTTATAAATTAAGTTCGTATCATTACTTCGAATTAGATTCAAACAATACAAGAATAATTATTTTAGTCCAAATGCTTGGAATAAATCCTAGAGTGCACAGACCAGACTCATGGACCCGTTCCTGAAGTTTTTGGCTCATTAATTATGCTAGTAAAAAAGTCTCCAAATGTTTTGATGAAAATAAACATTATGTTGCTAGAGCTACTAGTTTCTCTCTAATTCAGATTGATATGTCCTCCTGAACAAAAACTTTCTTATAGCGATGGCAGCACCATTGGTTCATATTCCAAATCTTGACCCTTTAAACAAGCCATTCTCTTTTGTCTTGCCTTCTAAGCTTGTTTCTTCTATTGATAGGTATTAGGCTTGAATCCCAAAGCTCTTTTGTCAATTTGATGGGTGATTTTCAAAGTTTTAGAAATCCTTTATAGATGTTTTTTAGTCACTTTCTAGCCTGAGCACCCTTATCGATGATCGACTAAAGACTCATATGTAATTTTTCACAGATAAGGCTCAACTATGGGCAAACCTTCTTTGGCATATGTGGCACTAACAAACTTAAATGATTAGAAAGAAGATTCTGATATACTCTCATCAGGCTCAATATAAAAGGGCATCTGTGGAAGTAGCAGTGATAATATGTTTCACGTTGCCAATGCTGACCCTACAAAAAATTTTAACTTCTACTGAAATGAAGATGGTATTACCCTTATAAGATGGATCCAAGGTCTTCCCAACAAGCTATTGTATGATGGAGTAATGTGCATCAAATGAAAATCCACTGCCTACGTGCATGGCCCTATCTGGTGCAAGATAGTGATGTTTTCAATGACCTCTCTACATGTTCCATCAAATGCTTATACCATTATTCAATTATGCTTGATATGAGAAATGGCAATAGCAATTTTCTTCAAGCACATCAATGGCATTACATTCAAGGCTGATCTATTATTG
>JBBYHO010045344.1:0-10227 GCA_038382025.1 Adansonia gregorii
CTTATACCTCTTCTCAATATCCTTATTCAAGTAAGTTGTTTTCACTATCATTTAATGTAATTCTTAATCAAAATAAACTACAAAAGCTATGATAATTCTTAATTAAACTTCCTTAAACAAATAGAGAAAGAGTTTTATGGTAATCAATACTTCTTTTGAGTGAAACCATTGACCACAAGTCTAACTTTATATCGTTTAACATTACTAAATGGTAAGTTAACGAGTTACTATATTGGATTATTAGCCATTGGTTCCATCTCTTTTATTAGCTTTATGCCAAGGAGTGAAATTTTTACTATTCATGGCTATGAAAATGAGATCATCTTTATGTCTAATATCAAAATTAAAAGTTTATAGGTACACAACCAAGTCATAGAAATAGCTAGTTTCTTACCCATTGGATTTCTTAATTTTATAAACATTTATACATATTGTACACCTTTAGTTAGTGAGATTAATGATCTATTATAAAAGTTTTACTTTGATTTGATTGTTGTCATGTTAATCTTGTATATTTGTTTTGAGAAACAATTAAGTTTTTTTACAAAAGATTAATCTAAATAAATTTATTCCTCAATATCGACCTTAAGAGGAAAGTCACTCCTATTGGACTCATGATCCATAAAAAAATTAGCATTTTTAGCTTCAATAATTCTAATTAAATATGAAAGACATTTAAAACCTTTACTCTTTTAAGTTAATTGCATAGCGTATAACTGCTAACTATTCTTAGACTTAGTTTCCTTATGTTTAGGTTATAAGCCTTCACTTTAATTAGACAATCTAAGTTCGTAATGTTTGAAGCTAGATTTTAACTATTTCATAATTCTAAGAAAGTTTTATAAAAGAATTTAGCTGTCACTTTAATAAAGACATTAATAGTAGTTTTAATGCATTAATCCATAAAATTAGGGGAAGTTGTATGATCTTTAATTACTATAGTATTTTCTTTATCTCCCTTTTATGGATTTATTAGTTTGCTTCTTCATCAATGCAACTAGCTAGAGTGTTAAACTTAAGATTTTTAAGAACTCTATCATTGTCAATTCTTCTAAATTTCTATATAAAAATGTGATACAATCTTTATACTATAGCTTTGAAGGAGTTTTCATCTATAGCACATCTTTACTGTCATAAATCATAGAAATAGTTAACAATTTATTCTCACAATCAGGATCTAAGTTAATGATGAAAAACCTAATAGAAATTTTTTTTTTGAAATTTCAACAATATAATTTAAAAATTTAAATTCAAAACTTTTTTTTTACGTAAGAAAATTTCCAAAATGAAAGATAAAATCCCTTTTAAGGTATAAAACAAATCTTAATTTCAAAAATGATCTTCATAGTTCTTAGCAATTTCTATAGTAAATGTTTCTCGCACTTTCCTTTTGTTTCCTTGACTTTTTAAAACTTTAAATGGTTATAGAAATAAAATTCGTTGTACATAAGTCCAACCACTATGTATTATTAAGAACATAACCAAGAGAGATTCATACAAAGTGAGTTTACCTTTATTTTTGAGTCTTTTTTATACTTTAGGCAATCTTTCCTTATGTGTCTAAACAAAAACAAAATGAAAGACTTGATGTCTTTTTCTTTATTGGCATTTTTTCTTTTTTACCTTTTTAACGCATTTACCTATTTATCACTTTTTTATCTGAAGTCACTAAGCTAACTGAATCTAGTTTCTCATTTTTTAATCTCTTTTTCCGCTTGAACACATATAACCGAGAGTTCATTGATAGACCATTTTCTTTTATATGTGTTTCTCATGGTCATACTTATTAAGAAAAAAAGTTAAATATGAAAGTGATAAGAAATTTACTCGAAAAACTTTTCAAAGATTTAAGTTAAGCACCAATGTCTCTCAAATCCCATAATGTGCTTATTCACAACTTTTAGAATTGTTGCACTTTATCCTTGAAAGCTTCCTTATCAAGGTGATAGCTAAAACCTTATCAGATTTAACAATTTGATCTTTAGTAGCTTTGTAATAGTCCTTAACCTTATAAAAGTTTAGGATGAAATCTCAATTTGATTTACTAGTATGGGATTTGATTTACATCATCCTTAAACAGTTAGATTTCTCCCACTGTATAATGAAATTATTTTTCTTTTACCTACTTTATTCATTGAAGGCAAATTGTCCACCCAAAATGCTATTTCAAGGTCTTTATACCTAAAATAGGTTAATTAATTCCTTCATTAGAGTAATTTTTCATCACCATATAGCATTTAATTCTAGTAGTCTTATATATCACAATAGTAAAAATTGCTGCAAAATGCAAGGAATTATACTTTAATTGAATAAAATATTTTATATTCAAATGTAAATCCAAACTTTTCTTCCTGTGGTTAGAGGTATATTATGCATATGAATCTGCACAACTTTAATGATAAAATAGTAACTTTAAAGTATCAAAATTAAATAATCTATACCTGTAGGCCTAGGAAAATTGATTATTTAATTCTAGCCATCTTATAGATCACAAGAGTAAAAATTGCTGCAAAATACGAGGAGTTATACTTTAATTGAATAAAGTATTTTATATTCAAATGTAAATCCAAACCTTCCTTCTTATGGTTAGAGGTCTATTATGCATATGAATTTACACAACTTTAATAATAAAATAATAACTTTAAAATACCAAAATTAAATAATCCATATCTATGGGCCTAGGAAAATTTAACTTTAATTTTATATTATTTTATCCTTTAACCTTTTTACAAAATTAATTATTTTCCTATCCAAATAACTAATTTTCATGGTTTAACACTTTATGGATGTTATTTTTCTTTATGTTAAATAACTACTATTTTATCTATATCAATTAACTCAAAATGTTGTGGTTACTCTTAAATTAATGATTTAGACGTTAATAATATCATCCAACAAGTATGCATAGAACTTGTTGTGTATGACAAATAATACTTTATCGATGCCATTTTATTATGTAATTATTTAAAGAAAACTTTTATTTTAAATATCTACTAATTGTCATCTAAATTAATTAATTTAAGATGCTGTGGTAACTTTTAAGCTAGTGATTTAGAATTTTAATAATGACATACTTAATATATGTAAAATATTTTATTGCATATTAATAATTGTAATGGAATATAATATGAAATCATGTTAACTTATTGCAATTATAATATAAATAGTTACATATTAATGTCATTTTCCTTAAGTAGTTATTTAAAGAAAATTTATTTTAAATAACTACTAATTTAACTCAATCAATCAACTTAAGATACTATGGCTACTCCTAAGCAATTGATTTAGATTATTTGTAATAACATAATATATTTACATCATATATAATTGTATATATTATTTAATAACTGAAATATATACCAAATAAATTCATGATATAAAACCTTATTGATGTTATGTAAATTAAAAAGCTTTGACTAATATCAAGCTAGTGATTTAGATCCTTAATAATGACATTATAAATTTATATAATACAATGAAATAACAATTTGTCATGTTATAACATATTAAAAATCATGACATAATATTTACATTCCATGATATGATTTCGTTTAATCATATAAAATATCTATTATTTATTTATTTCATAATAATACATGGATGTGTTGGACTTTATATGGCTCACATGATAATAAATGGACCAAGATAATTAAATCAAATTATTAAGGTGAAATTATAAAGTAAATCCTAATTCATTTTAGCTACTCTAGTGATAAAAGTTAAACTCTACTTCAGTACCTAATTAGAATACAAACTTCTTAATGGTAGGATACAACTCTAATTAGTCTTCTAATATAAGTCCCTAGTCTAGTTTATATAAATTGCCTGTGCACAATTATAAGGTAATTATCAAGAAAAGGAAATATACTAGAAGGCTTATACGAGGTGTTCGTCTTCTTGTATTTGGAGCGAGGCTGGATTCTTGATTAACAATGGCTAGAGGTACATTTTATTTAAATCATTACATCTGGTATCAGAGTTAGGCTTTTTAGCTTTATTCTTCAGATCATCTAGTGAGATTCGTTAAAGATGATTTTTTTTATGCATATATTATTTATGCAATTAAATAATTCGTATTAAGGATAAACGAGTTATAATAAATATAGTAAAAGCATGAAATTGAATTTTAACATTTTATAATTAATTTCGTAATTTGTATTTATGCATCGAAATTATTTCATGAATATACTATAAATTTGTATGTATATTTTGTGTATTAAAATGTATTCACAAAATTCTTGATTAGTTTATGTAAAACTAAAATTGTTAGAGGGTTTTAATCATCTATCTATGTTACTAAACCCTAAGATTAAAGAAAAGATGATAAAACAAGAAAAGTTTTCGGTAAATTGAAATGGGTCTGATATTGTTTTAAAGAATTCAGGTAATCTGGAATGTTTGATTATGATTTTTGTGTTTTTGATCAAAATTTATGCATGGGTCATGTAAATCTAATATAAACTCAAGCTTTTAGGCCTTTAATTACATGAAATGTGGATTAAAAACATGAAAATATGAGCAAAAAGAAAAAGCAGACCCGAACTGGGTTAGAAAAATCTAGTCGAGTCGTGCCTGACCCAGTTAGAGGATGAAGAAAGCTTGGGACAAAATCTAGGCAAAGCTCATGCTCACGACCCAAGGCCGATTTGGTTTCATTTTTCCAGACTTAAATATTTTATTATTTTTTATTTTTTGTGATTTTTATGGTCATGACCCAAGGCCGTTTTGGTTTCGTTTTTCCAGACTTAAATATTTTATTATTTTTTATTTTTTATGATTTTTATGAATTTCCTAGGTCATGTAAAGTATTTATTATTTAATATTAGTGTTTAACTAAAAAATAAATATGTTTATGCATAAAATATTTATGATTTTTTATTTCGTGACAACATATTTTGACATGTTAGGAATATTTTGGCAGTATGTCCCTAGATAGTGTCCAAAAATTCGTACTCTTAACCTAACGGTTAAATGCATATATGTATGGTAAAGTTATTATTAGAATTACAATATAAATATGCACATCTATGTGTCATGAAATAAACATATTCTGATCTTGTGCATATTTTAATGTGACTTAAGGATGCATGTCATGTATTATGTCATGATATTTTTTAAAATAAGTTATAGCATGACAATTAGAATTTCCATTATAGTATGTAAAATTTTACTACATAAAGAATTAATGTTATTATTAAAGAACTAAATCACTAGCTTGGCATTAGCTAAAACATTTTAAATTATACGATTTTTGACAAATTGGTAGTTATTTAAAATAAAAAATTTTTCTTTAAATAGCTATGTACGGTAAACATCAATAAAGTCTTATGCCATGAATTTTTTTGGTATATATTTGAGTTATTAAATCACATATGCAATTATTTATGGTATACATATATTACATCATCATAAAGAATCTAAATCAATTGCTTCCGAATAGTTGTATCATCTTAGGTTGATTGGTTTAGTTAAATTAGTAGTTATTTAAAATAAAGTTTTCTTTGAATAACTACATACGGAGGATGACATTAATATATAATTATTTATGCTATAATTACAATAAGTTAACATAATTTAATATTATATTCTGTTGCACCTATTAATAAGCAATAAAGAATTCTGCATATATTAGAAATGTCATTATTGAAGTTCTAAATTGCCAGCTTAAGAGCAGCCATAGCATCTTAAGTTAGTTGATTTAGATGATAATTATTAGTTATTTAAAGTAAAGTTTCTTTTAAATAGCTATATAAGAAAATGACATCGATAAAGAATATTGTGATATGCAATAAGTTTTATGCATGCATATCGGATATTATTATTAAGTTCTAAACTGTTAACTTAAGAGTAGCCACCGTATCTTGAGTTAATTGAGTTAGATAAAATAGTAGTTATTTAAAACTATATAAAAAATGACATCTATAAAGTTTAGACCATGATATGAGTTATTTGGCCCCACAAAAAAATAATTAATTTTGTAAAATGGTTAAAAGATAAAACAATATATAATATTAAAGTTAAATTTTCCTAGGCCTACAGGTATCGATTATTTAATTTTGGTGTTTTAAAGCTATTATTTTATCATTGAAGTTATGTAAATTCATATGCATGATGCACCTCTACCTATAAGAAGGTTTGGATTTACATTTTGAAGGAAAAGTATTTTATTCAATTAAAGTATAGTTCCTTGCATTTTGTAACAATTTCTACTACTGTGATTAATAAGACAGCTATATTAAAATGCTATTCAGTGATGAAAAATTACTCTAATAAAATAGTAAATTAAGCTATTTTGGGTGTAAGGAACTTGACTTAGTATTTTGGTGGACAACTTGTCCTCAACGAATAAAGTGCATAAAAGAAAAATAGATTTCGATGTACAGTAGGAGCAATCTAACCATTTAAGGATAATGTACATCAAATCTATATTAGTAAATCAATTTGTGATTTCATCCTAATTACTATAAGGTCAAGGATTATTGCAAAGTTACTAATTACTAGATTATTAAATCTGATAAGGTTTTGGCTTTCACCCTAATAAAGAAGTTTTCAAGAATAAAGTGCAACAATTTTAAAATTATGCATAAGCACATTATGAGATTTGAGAGATATTGTTGCTCAACTTAAATTTTTAGAATTGAGTTTTTTGAGTAAATCTCTTATTACTTTCATATTTAACTTTTTTCCTAATGAGTATGACCATAAGAAACACATATAAAGAAAATGGTCTATCAACAAACTCTTAGTTGTATGTGTTCAAGAGGAAAAGAGATTAAAGAATGAGAAACTAGATTCGGTTAGCCTAGTGACTCACGGTAAAAAGTGATAAATAGGCAATAAAGGTGAAGAAGGAAAAAATGCCAATAAAGAAAATGACATCAAGTCTTTCATTTTGTTTTAATTCAGATACATAAAAAAAATTGCCTAAAGTATAAAAGAGACTCGAAAATAAAGGTACACTCATTTTGTATGAATCTCTTTTAGTATGTTCCTAATAACATATGGTGGTTAGACTTATGTTCAATAAATTATATTTCTTTAACCATTTAAGGTTTCATAAAGTCAAGGAAACTAAAGAAAAATGGAAGGAACATCTACCATTTAAATCGTTAAGGAATATTATGATCATTTTCGAAATTAAGATTTATTTTAAAACCTAAAAATGTTTTTATCTTTTATTGTAGAAATTTTCTTAATTAAAAGAATTTTGAATTTAAATTTTTAAGTTCTATTGCTAAAATTTCAAAAGAGAATTTTTTCATTGGATTTTTCATCATTAACTTAGATCCTTATTGTGAGAATAAGTACTATTTTAAATGATTTCTAGTAGTAAACAAGTGTTACATATAAAACTCTTTCAAAGTTGTGATATAAAAATTGTATCACATCTTCATATAAAAATTGAGGAGAATTGACAATGATGGAGTTCTTAAAACTCTTGAGTTTGACATTTAAGTTAGTTGCATTAAGGTAAAAGCAAACTAACAAGCCCATTAAAGGAAGCTAAAGAAAGCACTGTAATATTTAGAGATCATATACTTTCTCCTAAGTTTATGGATTTATGCATTAAAATTGTAATTGATGTCTTTATTAAAGTGCCAACTAAATTATTTTCTAAATTTTCTTAGAATTATAGAATAGTTGGAATCTAACTTAAGACATTATGAACTTGGTTTGTCCAGTTAAAGTGAAGCTAATAACCCAAAAATAAGAAAACTAGATCCAAGAATAAGTTAGTAGTTGTAAGTTATGTAATTAACTTAAAGAGGTAAAGGTTTTAAATATCTCTCATATTTAACAAGGATTGTTGAAGTTAGAAATGCTAAGTTCCTTATAGATCATAGGTTTAGTAGGAGTAACTTTCCTTGTAAGGTTGATATTGAGGAATAAATTTATTTAGATTGATCTTTCGTAAAAAACTTATTGTTTCTCAAAATAAACATACAGAATTAACTAGAGAGCAATCAAATCAAGTATAACCTTTACAATAAATCATTAATCTCATTGACTAAAGGCGTACAAAATGTACAAATAAATATAGAATTAAGAGATCCAATGAGTAAGAAACTAGCCATTTCTATCATTGGTTATATAGCTATAAAAGTCTAATTTTGATATTGGACATAAAGATGATCTCATTTTCATTAGCCATGAATCGTGAAAATTCCATACTTTGGCATAAAGCTATGATAAAAGAGATAGAACCAATGGCCAATAATGAAGTCTAATAACTCGTTGAATTACCTTTTGGTAATTTTAAACGATATAAAGTTAAACTGATGGTCAAAAGCTTCATTCAAATGAGGTATTGATCACTATAGAACTTTCTGTCAAGTTTTTTATGAAAGTTTCATTAAGAATTATCATAGCTTTTGTAGCTCATTTTTTGATTAAGAGTTACATTAAATGGTAGCGAAAATAACTTGCTTCAATAGAGATCTTGTGAAGAGATATACATGATTCTATCGGAAGGTTTCTTTGAAAGATCAATTTTTAGACTAAAATAAGCATCCCACTAATGATATGTAAAGTTTAACATTTAAATAAAATTTTGATCATTGTTTATACCGTAAAGTTAGTGGGATTAAAGTTATAATTTTAGTCTTATATATTGGTGGTGTTCTCCTTGCAAAAGTGATTCGACTTTGTTGCATGAGACAAGGTTTTCTTTCTCAAAACTTGATATGAAAAATTTAAGTGAAACTTCACGTGTCATAGGCATAAAGATTCATAGAGATAGGTTTGAAAAAATATTAAGTCTATCTCAGAAAGCATATATCAAGACAGTTTTAGGAAGAATTAAGATGCAAAGCCATTCAACTACAACGGTACAAATTGTAAAAGAGAAATTTCAATCTAAGTTAATATCTTTAAATAATTTGGAAAAAGAGAATATGCAAAGCATTAAATATGCATATAATATTATGAGCCTTATATATCAAGTTTATATGAAACTTGACATAAAGTTTATAGTAAAAGTACTTGGAAAATATTAAAGTATTCATGGCTTTGGACTATGAAAGCTGCCAAAGGAATTATGTTATAAAGTAATATCACAAGCAATAAAATTGAGATATTTAATCTTTAGTTTGAGAGTTATCAGCAAGGCCATTAAAGATCTATTATGACAACTCTTATGTAGTATGCTTTTCTAAGAATGATAAAAGTGGGAGTTGCATTAAGCAAATAGATATAAAGTAGCTTGTTATTGGACACTCTAAAAGAAGTAAGAAGTGGATATCCAACACACCAGTACAAATTTAATGATAGCCGACCCCTTGACTAAAGCATTGTTGATAAAACAGTTTAAAATTCATGTGAATCATATGGGGCTAATTAAATGTTTTCAAGATGTATTTTAGCTTCTTTAATTGTGTTAATTTCACATTCTTAGACTTTATGGACATGTTTCAGTTTGTGCAGATAAAGATTATATGTCTAGTAGACCTTGAATGATTATAGAAAATCTATTCATAAAGTATTATCTCATAAAGTGCTTTTTTAGAGATGATCATACATTGTAATATATGGAAGGGATATTCGTTCTAGAATGTTACCACTATGATTCGTGCTATGTGAAATCTTTAATTAAGTGAGAGTCGAGGTAGAGTAACTTATGGCCACATTAAAATTTTAGATTTAATTATCACTTATTCTAGTTTTTGGTTTATCATATGGGCCAAGTGAGAGAATGTTGGACTTTATGTGACTCACATGATAATAAATGGACCAAGATAATCAAATTATTAAGATAAAATTATAAAGTAAATCCTAATTTAGTTTAACTACTCTAGTGATAAGAGTTAAACTCTACTTCAATACCTAATTAGAATACAGATTACTTGATGGTATGATACAACTCTAATTAATCTTCTAATATAGATCCCTAGTCTAATCTACATAAATTGCCTGTGCACTATCATAAGGTGATTATCAAGAAAAGAAAAGATACTGGAGGGCTTACACAGGGTGGGGTGTCCGTCTTCATGTATTTGGAGCGAGGCTAAATTCTTGATCAACAATGACTAGATGTACATTTTATTTAAATTATTACAAGATGTGCATATTGAGATTGTAATGCAAAGAAAAACCTTTACATTCAAATATGCACTAAAGTTTAGGTTGAGAGTGCATAAATATTGGTTACTTTATATGGTGAGTATACACTTTCAAAATATTTTCAACGTACCAAAATACTTTATCATCAAATAAAAATCTAAAATATAT
>JBBYHO010045355.1:0-10226 GCA_038382025.1 Adansonia gregorii
GCAACAGATCTAGGCCTCATCACTTTCGCAAACTATATCACATCGTCGAGGCTAATATTCCCATTATGCTTAATATTCTTCGTCTTCTTACGATCTCTCTCGGGCTCCTTCAATGCCTTGATGACCAACGTCGTGGCGGAGGGGACCACCGTCACTCTTGAGATTGACGGTGACACGTAAACCCTTCCAGTCCTTGGCTGTTTCTTTGGCGATGTCTTCACCGATGTTTTTTTGGAGACAGACCCAAAGGACCAATTTTGGGCGCGAGTTAACTGGCAGCTTCCACTTCCCCTCCGGTGACTCGAACGAAGACGTCGACAACTTGAGTGGGGTCAAACATTGGAGGCATGGTTGACAGCGGTGGTAGCCGGCTACGGCTAAGATTTTGAAGGGTTGGAGAACGAAACTGGGATTTTAGGCGAAGTGGAGATGAGAAGTGTTGTAGGAGTTTAAAATGGTTGCAAAATCAAGGTTTTGAGAGGGTTTAACGTGTTGGGCATTTAAAATGGCTAAATAGTCCTTGAGTTTTGGGCTCAAGAGAACGGAATTTTTCTTTGAAAATAGTTTAATCCAAAGCTTCTTTGGGTTTGGGTTCTAAGTTCAACTGTTCAAAGTTAAAAGGTGTTATCTGATGATCCCATTCCAACTCCATCTACGAAAGGTTAAAATAAACAAATGAATGAAGAAAAACTTCAAATGTTTCTTATATTAGTGCAAATTGAAATTAAAATAAAAATTATCATTTGTGTAATGTAAAATGAGGCAATCGTCTGGTTGAGGAACCATGGGCTGGCAAACAGCCTGAACGCTGGACGCATTATCTTGGTCTGCAATTACATGTGGGCTGGCCAAAGCTAACCATATGACCCAGGCCCCACTGCTGCACTTCATGCAGTACTAGATATTGATGCATAAAAAATTATAGGCCTGCCTGACCCAGATTACTGGATGAATAGTTTTTGGGGTCTGTTTTCTATATATATTATCAATAAATTTTTAAATATCACAAGTAAAATTAATTGAAAAAAAAAACCTGTTGGAACTATTTGCAACGTGAAATTTCTTTCATGATTTCACATGCAATGTTTCCCGACATGGTTAACCTCCAAACAACATGCATTGTTGTTGATTATACATCTCATTTAATACTATCGGAAAAACCTGTTATAGAACCAGAGTTTAGAAATGACATGTTTTAGATTGTTTTTTAATTAAGAGTTTTAGGCTCGCTTCTCCCTAATGTAGGCAAGAAAGATTGGTATAACAACATTTTGAATGGATAGTTGAATACTACTAAATTTACATTGAAGCTAAATTCAAAATTTAATCCAATTAGTTTATATAATTATTTTTAAAATCTAACATCTAACAGCTTTAGATTTGGATACCAACGATTACAGACCGCAACCTTCTTCTAATCCTTAGACTGTGATTTTCTTTGTACAAAATAAAATTGAAATTGAAGCCACCTCAAAGCATAGAAATCTTAGGAAGCGACTGTGCAACTACCATTTGTTCCTTGGATTATGTGAGTACTCAAAACTAATGGCACAAAGCGATATCAATCACAATTCACAAGCTTTTGTGAGATGAAACTGGGACCTAACCTAAAGTTCAATCATATTGTCCTAAAATGTCCATGGCAATGGCACATGGACATGGTCCTTCCCTTCCCCATGTGTGTTTTCGGTCATTGGTTGTCGGTTGGGTTAGACCTCTCAAATGTCCCTAGCTAGCTCATAACCTTTTTGCAGCAAAAGAAAACCTTGAAACAGATCTAGGACTTTGTTTCTTTTCGCTTCTCACTTAATTGATTCAAAAAGCCTTTGGCATTGGATCTTTATGTGGTTTTGTTCATTTAACAGCAAATGCCAAGCCTTTTTTGACGGGCACAATGTCATTGGTTCATGACACTCAAATAGGATAAAATGTAAGAGGAAAATTCGGTTAATTTGCTTTAAAAAATAGGATTGATCCTGCACAAGATCTTGGCTGATGAAGATCAATAATAAATTAAAGTTGACTAGAGAAAAGCTTCAGGAATCTGGATATATTATGCTAAAAAGTCGAAAGAATCATGACAGTTTCATCTGAAGATTTTGCCTTATGAATTAGGACATGCTTTTCTTACTTCTCTTACCAACTCTACCGTAAAGATTGAGTTTGTCTCTTCCGCATCACCTTACAAAGGATTTGGTCATAGGTATTATTCTCTTTGGACACCCATGGCTCTCACAAGACTTTGTTACCCGAAGATGTATGGAAGTGACAACCAAATCCCAATACGTAGGGTGACGCGTAAGATATGTCCTCAAACCTAGTAATCACATTATCAATCTCCAAAAGACAAGGAAGAAGAAATTGATAAAAATGATTAATCAGGTAAAGCAAAGACAGTCACAATTCGTTAACATTATAAAAAGGCACAGTTCGCAAGCATTTATTACTTACAATGTAAAAGAGAATCAATTTTCCACTAAAAGAGAAGGTTAAAGTCATATATTGACGTCAATAGCAGTAATCTACAAGGAAAAAAAAAAGGGAAAAAGAAAAAATTCCCCCATTGAAGGAAATTTTGAGTTTTTTTTTTCAATTAGATCCTTCCAAATTCCATCTTATATACTCTTCTCCTTCATCCACTCCAAGCATTACCTAGATATATCGTATGTTTTCGAGTAGCCAAGCTGCTCCATCTCCCAACTCAACTTCGAAGCAACTCTTTCATGGGAGGGGACATATTCCTGTTAATAGTAAGTAGACATGAAAAAAAAAAAAAACAGGCCATTATTTGCATCACACTTCTATTCGGATTAAGACATGATGATGGTTGAAGGAATTAATTCACCAAATGTACAATTTCACATGACACAATCAAATCAGTGTGGATAATTAAATATGTACATTTTACTTTATCTTGCATCACTAAAGCAAACTAAGGTTCAAATGTATAACAACTTTGTAAGAGATTTATCTATATATATATATATATATATTAGTGAAGGAGTAGCATATGTGAAGAAATTTCTTTAATTTATACCTCCAATTTCTTTACTAACTCCCTTGCTGTGGGTGCAGATAAAATGATTTGGCGTGCACTCGGACTAATGAATCCTTCTTCCACGGCTTTATCGATAAAAGAAAGCAATGAGTTATAGTATCCATCGACATTCAGCAACCCAACCTGAAAGAATGTGGAAAAATCATGCAGTATTGATTTTTTTTTTTCATGGATCAGTTTGTGAGAGGTGGGGGATCATCACTTATGTTACCCGAACTCAAGTGTGAGTGTCGAATACGGGCATGTGTATGACATGGTTACATTCAATTTTTAATAGTTTTTCTATGTATTTAGTGGGTATCAAGTATGTTATATCCCTATCCTCTTGTCCGAAAAATGTGTCAGACACTAACACGTCAAGTAAAATAAAGGGTAAAAAAGATACAGGTCATCACATCTGTAAGGAAAAAGCAAAGGGACACACCGGTTTATCATGTATTCCAAGCTGAGCCCAGGTAATGACTTCAAGCAGTTCTTCAAGAGTTCCATAACCACCTGCATACATTTGTTTTTATGAGTTTTTCTCCACTCATTATAATTCGCAACCAAATCATTTGATGCTGCAAAAGAGATAACTTAGTACATATAACTGTAGATGCCCTTTCATTGTAGAAGTGATGATGTCATCTATAGTACAAACATTTGATTGGTGCCTAACACAAGGGTATTCAAAAGCAACAACATTTATGATTCTACTTACCCAATCAAATTCAAAAATGGAAAAGATAAGGGGACATACAAGATTAAAACTACTAGATGTAAGGCTAGAATTTAATTATTAACTTCAGAGTATGAAAAGGAAAAGGAACAGAGTTTAACCGTCTGTTTGCTATGCTAATATGAAGTTTATAGCATAGGCCTAGGACTACGGAGTATTGATAAGCTATGTTGCTCTGATTTTTTTTTTAAGTATTCGTGTCTAACATTCATGTCCAGTGCATATTAAAACATGAGAACAAGGATATGATCTTTCAAATATATGAAAAACATTAAAAAAATAAACATACCTATATCTAATACTCACATCCAAATTCGAGTAATATAAACGATAAAGATTATTAAAGTGCACTTCAGCTGCCTGTCATTTGATGGCCATGGGTTTATCATTTTAGCATGCACAAGAAGGACTTTCTATATTATCGTTTACCGCCCACCTTTCTCCATATTCCAAAAGCAAGGTATTTATTGCTCCCATCCATTGGGAAAATAGAGGTACAATCCTCTGCCTACCAATTCATATCATAATGACTCACATTCTACCTTATTATCACCTTACAAAGTTTGTTTTCCTTTTGATTTTTGATTTTTCTTTTGTTAGGTAACGACAAAGGACAATTCCCCTGAATAAAATTACAGATTTGTCATTGCATTATTTGCATATTCTCCTCCGCGTTTCAATTCAGAATAAATTTTCAAGGCATAATAGAATTCAAAGTTAAGCTGAAAAAAGAACTAAAAAGAGTAGCCTTTTCAAAGTGGTGAAATGGATTCCCTGTCAGATGCAAGCTGCTAGTTGGCAAACACTCTTTAGTGAAAGTTTTAAGCATGTCCTTCAGTCTTGATATTGGTAGGTGGCATTGTAACACCATAGATTTTGGGAATGCACTAGGGGAAAATAAAATTATACTAACCAAGGAAAGAGAGCTCCTCAGGAAGGTCACTTTCAGAGTACGATGTTGATAGGTCAAGAACTATGGTTAGGAGGATGGCTCTCGAAATCATAGGCCTTGGAGGTCTGTGTTGTGAGAGGAGCTATGTTGGTTGGACTTTTTATTTTTTTTTTAAAGTACGTGTTTGATACTTAAATCCAATGTATATTTAAATATGGTATTGAGATATAATACTTCAAAACCATCTAAACACATGAAAAAATTTAAAAAATTAAATATATTCATACCCGACGCTAATAATCGAGTCCGAATAACCGAGAAGAGAAGATTTGTGATAATTCTGGCAGCATAAGTTGCTGTTACAGCATATAACAAATGCCACTAGTATAAAGACTATAACAGCTACGTGCGTTTATATGTTGACTTCCCTTACCCCATAGCATAGCACCTTTATTAGAACTGTCTTTTAGTATATCCTGGAAACATTAGTTACATCGAATGAGCAAACTAAAGGTAAAGGAGGACAGGTTCTGCATTCAGGATTTCATTTTTTTTTTTTGAACTGAAAGATCAAAATGAAAAAAGAAGCCAGCAATCTTCAGGTGAGTCAAATCATGAGATATGGTCAATTGATGAAGTATAAAGCACTTGATAGCTTTAAAGTTTTCTTTGATTTGCCTTTGACATTTTGGTGTAAATTTGCTTGGACTACTAACCTGGTAAGGCAATAAAAGCATCCGAATGCTTAGCCATCTCTGCCTTCCTTTGATGCATATCTGCAACAGCCTTCACTTCCCCTACTGTTTCACCAGTTAACTGCAAAGTGCACAGAAAAAATAATACTGAAAATATCTGCCAGTTAAGCAATAATGAGAGTTGCAGGAATAATGGACTTAATTCAAAGACTTCAATACTGTGAAATACCCCAAGCCAGTCAATATTTTACCGACATAAAAGGAAAAAAAATAAAAGAAAAAAAAACCCAAATTTTAGAGAAGGCCAACAAAGAATAAACACAAGAAAAAACCCATGCTTTTTTATCCCAAGAATATATATAAATGAAAACGTTAAAGTGAAAAGTTGCCCCTTTCCCAGCAATACTGTGGATAAGGCTATCAAGTCTTTGTCAAAAAAGAAAATATTAAAAAGTTAATAACAGTGAAAAAAACACGAGAAAAGTTTGGCTAATCTAAGTGGGTATAAAATAGGGGATTCCAGAAGCAAAAGCAAAGACAGAAAACAAGATTAGGAAAGAAATAAAGAAAGAAGGTGAGGTTGAAAAGATACGAAAAAAATTTTACACCATGGATGGTGAAAAGTAAGAGAAAGAAACAAAGAAACTTGTAATTGGAGGTAGGTGAAGATTAAGTTCAAATACCCTCTAATTGCATAAAAAATTTTTTAAAATTAAATATATTTATATTTAAAATTGAGTAAAAGATTAATTTTTTTTTTTTTTTTTTACCTTTGTCAATTTAAATAATAAAAGGTTCAGGACTTTTTTTTTTCCTGGCTATAGCAGACATACCTCTCGGGGCATGAGCGTCTTGGGAATAACTCTGCAGAGAGACAAGAACATGACAAAATTTTGAGTTGTAATGGAAACCAAAAACTAAGAGTAGTTTTTGTAATAGGGAAGACAAATTATCAAATAACAAACAAAGCCAGTTTCACTGAATTTTTGTTTCTTAAACTTGTTGGGAACATTTTGGGAAAAAAAAATGAGGCTTTATTAGTTCTTTACCCAATGACATGGCGACCACCATCATGAACAGCTTGTGAAACCAAACCCATCAAACCTATGCTACCTCCTCCATAGACAAGATCAATGTTCCTTGAAACCTGCAAAAGAACATAAATAAAGTCAGCTCAGAAGGAGATTAAAATGTTGAGGGAATGAGACTAATGGTTCAAAGTTCAAGCATGTATGTGAAGTATGTATCTACATTACATTGAACTGATTTTGACAAAACCAATGCATTTTCGGAGTACATTCAAAAGATCACCAACAATAAGATTGAAAAGGATGCTTTCCTGTTCGTTCATCACACTAGTACTTGTTTGTACCTTAAATTTTCCAAACTTGTAATAAAAACAATAATCAGATTTCAACGGAAAACTGTGCCCTTCTTTTCTGCCTTTTCAATAGGCATTGAGAAAAACTGAAAAACCATTGGACACTTGGGATTTTCCTACCAAGGACCTTTGAGAAAGGAAGAGAGAGATGCTGAAAGCTAGAAACTTGAGGGATTTTTAAATGAACCAATTCACAAACAAGTTTCAAACATTAAAAAAATAAAGTTACACAATCATATGGAAACAAAAATTTATGGCTTTAAGCAGCTTTCAAAAGATTTCTTGCGGAACCCGTTTCCTCAATATCAGTAAAAAAACAAGTTTCTAACAAAACCATAACCAAAACAAGTCTCATTTTTTTTTTTGTAAAAGACCACAAGAAGCAGAGGAAAAACCAGAGCTTTTTTGTTAAAATACCAATTCTTTTCCAAGCTCAATAGCAGCATCTTGATAGCTACTCTTCTTGCCTTGGCTACTTCCACAAAACACACAAATCCTCCTAAATTTTGACTTCTGTGTTTCACTCTCCATCTCCATTTTAACTATCCCCCCCCCCCACCCTCAACCCAAGAGAAAAAAAACACAAAACTCGGTTAAAGTAATGGTAGAATTTCTCTTTCTAGCCCTGTCTCTTTGTTTCCTAGTCTATTAATATCAATGTGAAAACGATACGAAGTAGCAAAGCTAAGAAGCGTAAAACTCTTTTGTTTGATTACTACTACAACTTCTACGGTATTGCGTGCATTCTCTTCATGCGTATATATAAAACCTAGCCACACGTGAGTGCCTCCACAACACGCTTCTTCACACATACACAACTAATCTTCGCACGCGTGGACCACCTTTTTTTTTTTTTTTTTTTACATTTGTTTATATTTTCAAGTTCTATTTGCATTTTTTTTATCTTTCTTTTCTTAGCAGACACTTACGGTAATTGAAATCAAGCAGGATTGCATGCTTTGCCAAGTTGCCAGTTCCTAATTTCTCCGCAATGTAATGCAGCTTCCCTTTGATTTTTGGGACACTCCCCCTGCTGGGGAACGTTCTTTGTGAAACATATTAACAAATGCATGAATATTTCTCATCATTCGTGAAAGTGTAGGATTATAGTTGCCTTTTCCAGAGACTGGATGGATGGAAATTTCAACTTCTTTGAACCAAGATTCAATACTTTGCACTCTCTACTTAATTCATCAGCTTGTTTGTCTTCTATATGATCCTATAGAGGCTATCATTTTCATACTTTGTTACTCCAAGATAAGGAAAGACATGAACAACCTAGTGAACTGGTGAAAAAAAAAATTTCAACAAAGTTATGTATATTTACTTAGCAACGCAAAACACAAATTTTGCCAGAGCAAGTAGTTATGGGTCAAATTTAGAGGCTAAGATGTTGGTATATAGACCATTGTGCATTTATGATTTGAATAAAAACATTAGTGGATGCCCATGCCACCCTTGTACCCTCATCCAACCTCCCTCGCTAGACAAACCTGTTCTATACGAAGGAAACATTGGATTTTTATTTCATGCTGCCCTTCCCTTCCCCATATATAACCCCTCCATCCCCAAGCATGCTGTCCTCCAAACCTCATCTTCTCTTTCACTAACTGCCCGTTTCCTAGAGTTTTGTAATTTTGGACGTGGATACGATACAAGAATAGATAAAACATTACACAAATACAAAAATTTGTCCAAATTTATGAAATAGGAATTATTAACGAATCAAAAAACTTTCAAATATATAGCAACTTTAAATATGATTATGAAAGAAAAACATATCAGGAAGATACGGATTGATAGCTCTTGCAGCTCTCCCCCACCCATTTTAAACAAATCCCATTTGCCAATTTCTTATTAGCTTTTATGGTCCCCTGCTGCATTATCTCAGTGTTATATATATATATATATATATTATTGTATATACTTCTTGCCGGGTTTGTCGGAAGTGAACCTATGCCCTTTAAACTAATGTGGGTTTTACAATTTAACATTCCCAATCCCCAAAATTGGCCTTTCCAGCTGTTCTTTTCCGCTTACTTTCTTATTTGTCTATCTAATTCCAGCCTACTTCCTATGTTTAATTGAGCATATATGTGTATATGATTAACTGTTATGTCTAAGCTTCTTGCATGCGCATTTAACTTATGTTTTTGTGTTTCCGAACACGCATGTATAGGTAATTTGTTTTGAGTGCGTAAATACTTTGTCTTAATTAACCGTAGCATTAGTTTTTATTTCTTGGTAAACTTGTTTCATTTAACAATTTTAGTTCTGTTCCAAACCTGTCGCGGGTCGAGTCAAGTTTACCGAATCGGACAAACTATCGGATTCTTGATTAAGTCTACAAGGAAGGGTCAAGGCCTGAAGGTTGAGGAACTGTCACCCCAAAAAAAAAAAAAAAAGAAAATCCAATCCTACCACCACCCGACCCTTTTTCTTCTATTTCCCTCTATTTCCCAATGCGTAAATTTTTGCATCTTTGTTACAGAGTCCCATAACTAGGAAAAGATATGCTACGTCGTAGAAAATCTTGGTGAAAAACATTCAAATATGGATATGGCGCAGAATTGGCAGAACCGTTTGTCTATAATTAATTTACCGAATTCTTCATTTTAAGGATTCATATTCCATGTCCATATGTATCCAACGATGAATATAAAACTATAATATTTCAAATAAAAAAAAGTACTAAGAAATAAAGCATATTCAACTATATTCATCTTCAAATTCAGACAGTTTCTTAGCAGAAGCTTTTTTTTTTAAGTGGACTTTTGTAATTCACGAAACAAAATTACAATATGTTCATTTGATATATTATTATTATTATTATTATTATCATTAAATAATATATTGATTTTAAAAAATTCCTTAAGATATTTGGCAACAAAACTCTATAAAAATCTCAACATTAATTAGAACGTACTCAAATGCTTTTCTTAAAAAAAAAAAAAAAGTCTGGTAATTTTTCTTCTCAGTTGTTCTTGGCCAGGGACATAATTTGCTTCATCTCCATTAGTGACACGTGGCTGCAAGTGGATGTTGCAGCCACTGTTCCACTCATTATTTTCCGACAATGCATATGGAAAAGAACAGAAAATTTATATGTGGATATAAAAAATTATATATATATATATTCATCTTTTAATATATAACAAAAATAAAAATATTAAATATAAGTATTTAAAAAAAAATCGTTACCATAAACCCTTTTTGAGGGAGTGTTTGACTATTTGGTTTCCCAACAAGAAATGACACTCAAAGCACAATACTAGATTTTGCCTTTCTTCAAGATTTTGCAGCCCTTTTGCCCTTTTCCATTTCCCCCCTTTTTTTTTATATAAATTCTCTTTTCAATGTCTTTGGAAAGTTGGAACAAATCAAGGGGTCCCTTTGTCTCTCAAAAAAAGAAAAATACAATTCATAAATTTCATTTCACCACCATTCATTTTTCCTCAATCAATTGACACTACCCCAATTCC
>JBBYHO010045366.1:0-10226 GCA_038382025.1 Adansonia gregorii
TGCTCGATCATGAAAAGAATGGAGATTATTATAAGAATCCAAGTTTGTCTCATTTGGTGGATGAACTTTGATTCTAAGGAAAATGGTGGGAAGAAGGCATTTCCTATAGAAACAAAGTCTCTATATCATTTATCTAAAAGAGTAAATTATGTTTATAGTGCCTAATTGCAAAAAGAATAGAGATTACTGTGAGAATCCAAGTTTGTCTTATTTTAAGGATAAATTTTGATTCTAAGGAAAAAAGTGGGAAAAAAGCATTTCTCACATTACGATAATTCAAGTTTGTCTCACGTGATGGATAAACTTTGATTCTAAGGAAAATGGTGGGAAAAAAGCGTTTCTTGCACAACCAAAGCCTCTATATGATTTTTCCCAATAAAAAAAGTATGTTTATAGTACCAGATCATAAAAAGATTAAAGATCATTACAAGAATCCAAGCTTGTCTCATTTGATGATGAACTTTGATTTTAAGGAAAATGATGGAAAAAAAAAGCTTTTCCTACCAAACTAGTGCATCAATATCAAGTATCTCAACAAGAAGAACTTGATTACAGTACGTAATCATGAATGAATAGAGATTACTATGAGAACCCAAGTTTGTCTCTTTTGACGGATGAACTTTGATCCTAAGAAAAATGGTGGAAACAAAACTTTTCATGCACAACCAAGGTATCCATGTCATTTATCCCAATGAGAAAAATATCTTTGTAGTTCCTGATCATGAAAAGAATAGAGATTACTACAAGAATCCAAGTTTTTTTAATTTAAGGGATGAACTTTGATTTCAAGAAAATGGTGGAAAAAAAGGCTTTTCTTGCCAAACCAAAGCTTAAATATCATGCATCCAACTGAGGGGAGCACAATTATAGTGCCCACTCCTAAAATGAATGGAGATTATTACAAGAATCCAAGTTTATCTTATTTGACAAATGAACTTTTATCTTAAGGAAATGGTGCAAAGAAAAGCTTTTCTTGCACAACCAAAGCATCCATATCATTTTTCCCAATAAGGAAAATATGTTATACTACTCAATCATGAAAACATTAGAGATTGTTATAGGAATTCAAGTTTGCCTCATTTGACGGATGAACTTTATTCTATGGAAAAAGGAAGAAAGAAAAGCTTTTCTTTCCAAGCCAAAGCCTTAGTATCGTGTATCCTAATGAAGAGAACATGATTATAGTGTCCAATCATGAAATGAATGGAGATTAATATAAGAATCCAAGTTTACTTCATTTAGTGAATGAACTTTGATTCTAAGGAAAATAGTGCAAAGGGAAGATTTTTTTGCATCAAAGCATCCATATCATTTTTCCTAGTAAGGAATATATATTTATAGCATCTAATCATGAAAAGATTAGAGATTATTATGAGAATCCAAGTTTATCTCATTCAATAGATGAACTTTGATTCTAAAGAAAATGGTGGAAAGAAAAGCTTTTCCTGCCAAAGTAATGTATCAATAACATGTATCCCAATATGAAGAATATGATCATAGGACCCAATTATGAAATAAATGGAGATTATTAAGAGAACCCAAGTTTGCCTTTTTCAGTAGATGAACTTTGATTCTAAGAAAAGTGGTGGGGAATGAGCTTTTCTTGCACAACCAAAGCATCCATATTCTCCATCCTAATGAGAAAAATATGTTTGTAGTGCCTAATCATGAGAAAAATGAAGATTATTACTAGAATCCAAGTTTATCTTATTTGATGAACGAATATTGATTCTAGGAAAAAGGTTAAATGAAACCTTTTTTGTGCCAGACCAAAGCATTAATATAATGTATCCCAATGAGAAGAACAATATAACACTGCCCGACGATGAGAATAATGAAGATTCTTATAAAACTGTTTTTCTCTCAATTGATAAATGAACTTTGATTCTAAAGAAATGGTGGAAAGAAATTTTTCTTGCCAAACCAAAGCATCAATGTCATGTATCCCAATTAGGCATGATTTTAGTGCCTAATCACAAAAAGAATAAAGATTATCACTAGAATCCATGTTTCCCCTAATTATAGGATGAACTTTCATTCTAAGGAAAATGGGAAAAAAAACCTTTATTGTCGAAATAGGGTATCAATGCAGTGATACGAATAAGAAAAATGTGATTATAATGCCTAATCATGAAAAGAATGGAGATTATTATGAGAATCCAAGCTTGTCTAATCTAACCAATAAACTTGATTTCAAGGAAAATAGTAAAAAGAAAAGCACTTGTTGCACAACCAAAGCATCTAAATCATTTTCTCCAATAAGGAAACCATGTTCATAGTACTCAATCATGAAAAGATTGAGGATTATTAAAAAAATCTAAGTTTGTCTTACTTAACTGACAAACTTTGATGCTAAGGAAAATGGTAGAAAAAAATCATTTCCTTTTAAAACCAATGAATTAAAATCGTTATCCTAATAAGGATAGCATGATTATAGTGCTCAATCACGAAATGAATAGAGACTCATGAGAATTGATGTAGAAATGATTAGAGCATCCTCTATGCTATCTTGCATTTGCTGGATCACACCAAGAATCCAAGTTTGTCTTATTTGACGAATGAACCTTGATCCTAAGGAAAATGGTGGAAAGAAAAGCTTTTCTTGCACAACCAAAGCATCTATATCTTTTTCCCAATAAGGAAAATATGTTTATGGTACTTAATCATGAAAAAAAAATTAGAGATTATTATGAGAATCCAACTTTATCTCATTTGACAAATAAACTTTGATTATAAGTAAAATGGTAGAAAAAAAAGCTTTTCTTGCCTAAATAAAGGATCGATATCATGTATCTCAATGACGAAAACATAATCATAGAGGATAATTATGACAGGAATGGAGACTTTTATGAGAATCCTTATTTGTCTTAATTGACAGATAAACTTTTGTTGTATGGAAAATGGTGGAAAGAAATGCTTTTCTTGCATAACCAAAGCATCCTTATCATTTATCCCAATGAGAAATATATTTTTTTTGCCTAATCATGAAAAGAATGGAGATTATTACTAGAATTCAAGTTTATCACTTTTAACAAATGAACTTTGATTCTATGAAAAAAGGGTGAAAGGAAAAGCTTTTCTTGCCAAACCAAAGCATCAATATCATATATCCAAAAAAAGAGAACATGATTATAATGCCTAATCAAAAGAAGAAGATGGAGATTATTAAAAGAATTCACGTTTCTCTTAATTGATAAATGGATTTTGAATCTAAGGAAATGGTGGAAAGAAATTTTTCTTGCCAAAGTAAAGCATCAATGTCATGTATCCCAATAAAGGGAACATGATTTTAGTGTCCAGTCATAAAAAGAATGAAGATTATCTCTAGAATTCTTGTTTGTCCCATTTGTATGATGAACTTTAATTCTAAGGAAAATATTGGAAAGAAAAGCTTTTCCTACCAAAACAAAGCATCAATCATGAAATGAATGGAGATTTTTACAAGAATCCAAGTTTGTCTTATTGGATAGATAAACTTTGATTCTAAGGGAAATGGTGGAAGAAAAGCTTTTCTTGCATAAACAAAGCATCGATACCATTTTTCCCAGTAAAAAAAATATGTTTATAGCACCGATTCATGAAAAGATTGGAGATTATGACAAGAACCCAAGTTTGTCTTAATAAGGATCAATATCGTGTAATCTAATGAGGAAAACATGATTATATAGCATGAAAAGAATAGAGATATTTATGAGAATCTAAGTTTATCGCATTTGATGAATAAACTTTAATCTTACAAAAAATGTTGGAAACAAAAGCTTTTCTCACACAACCAAAGCATCCATATCATTTTTCCCATGAAGGAAAAATATGTTTATAGTAACCAATCATGAAAAGATCGAAGATTATTACGAGAATCTAAGTTTATCTAATTTAAGCTTAATGAAACCAAAGCATCAATGTCATTTATCCCAATAAGCAAAATGAGCTTATGATGCTCAAACATGAAAAGAAATGAGATTATTATGTGATTCTGTCTTTGTCCTAATTAACACATGAACTTTGATTCTAAAAAATGGTTGGAGGAAAAGCTTTTTTTACAAAACCAAAGCATCAATATCATTCATCCTAGTGACAAGAATACGCTTATGGTTCCTAATAATGAAAATAAAGGAGATTTTTATGTGAATCTATGTTTATCCCAATTGATAGACGAATTTTGATCCTAAAAAATATCAACATCATTTATCCCAATAAGGAGAATGTGTTCATGGTGCCCAATCATGAAAAGAAGCAAGATTATGGTGTGAATTCAGGTTTATCCTAATTGACAAACAAACTTTTATTCTAAAAATGGCAGAAAGTAAAGCTTTTTGATGAAACTAAAGCACCAATGTCATTTATCCCAATGAGTAGAACAAGCTTATGGTGCCCAGACATGAAAGAAAGGAGATTATTGTGTGAATCCATGTTTGTCTGATTTAACAGATGAACTTTGATTCTAAAAAATGGTTGGAAGAAAAACTTTTCTAATAAAACCAAGGCATCAATCTCATTTATCCTAATGAGGAGAATAAGTTATGCTTCTTAATAATGAAAAGAAATGAGATTATTATGTAAATCTATGTTTATCCCAATTGACAGATGAACTTTGATTCTAAAAAATGGTAGGAAGATAAACTTTTTTTATGAAACCAAAGCATCAATAACATTTAACCTAATGTCAAGAATGTGCTTGTGGTGGCCAATCATGAAAAGAAAGAAGATTATAGCATGAATATGTGTTTGTCCTAACTGACATATAAACTTTGATTCTAAAAAATGCTAGGAAGAGAAGTTTTTCTTATGAAACCAAAGCATCAAATCATTTATCCCAATAAGGAAAATATGTTTATGGTGCCCAATCATGAAAGAAATGAGATTATGGTGTGAATCCATGTTTATCCCCATTGATAAATAAACTTTTATTCTAAAAATAGGGGAAAGGGAAGCTTTTTTTATGAAACCAAAACATCAATGTCATTTATGCGAATGAGTGAAACAAGCTTATAGTGCCCAAACATGAAAAGAAAAGATATTATTATGTGAATCCATCTTTATCCTAATTGACACATGAACTTTGATTCTAAAAAAATGGTTGAAAGAAAAGCTTTTCTTATGAAACCAAAGCATCAATATCATTTATCCTAGTGAGAAGAATGAGTTTATGGTTCTTAATAATGAAAAGAAAGGTGATTATTATGTGAATCTATGTTTATCCCAATTGGCAGATGAACTTTGATTCTAAGGAATGGCGGGAGGTGAAGTTTTTCTTATTAAACGAAAGTGCCAATATCATTTATCCCAATAAGGAGAATATGTTCATGGTGCCCGATCATAAAAATAAATAAGATTATGGTGTGAATTCGTGTTTATCCTAATTACCAGATAAACTTTTATTCCAAAAATGGTGGAAAGTAAAGCTTTTTTTATGAAATCAAATCAAATGTCATTTATCCCAATGAGTAGAATGAGCTTATGGTGCCCAAAGATGAAAAGAAATGAGATTATTATGCGAATCGAGGTTTGCCCTAATTGATAGATGAACTTTGATTCTAAAAAATGGTTAGAAAAAAAACTTTTCTTATGAAACCAAAGAATCAATCTCATTTATCCTAATGAGGAGACTGAGTTATGCTTCCTAATAATGAAAAAGAATGAGATTATTATGTGAATCTGTGTTCATCCCAATTGATAGACAAACTTTGATTCTAAAAAATAGTGGGAAGAGAAGTTTTTCTTATGAAACCAAAACATCAATATCATATATCCCAATGAGGAGAATGTGTTTATGTGCCCAATCATGAAAGGAAAAGAGATTATTACATGAATCTGTGTTTATCCTAATTGACATATGAACTTTGATTCTAAAAATATTGGGAAGAGAAGTTTTTCTTATGAAACAAAAGAATTAATATCATTTATCCCAATAAAGAGAATGTGTTTATGGTGCCCAATCATGAAAGAAACTAGATTATGGTGTGAATCTATGTTTATCCCAATTGATAAACAAACTTTTATTCTAGAAATGAGGGAAAGCAAAGCTTTTTTTATAAACCAAAGCATCAATGTCATTTATCCCAAGGAGTAGAAAGAGCTTATGGTGCCCAAACATCAAAAGAAAGGAGATTATTATGTGAATCCATCTTTGTCCTAATTGATGTATAAACTTTGATTCTAAAAAATGGTGGAAAGAAAAGCTTTTCTTATGAAACCAAAGCATCAATATCATTTATGCCAGTGAGGAGAATAAGTTTATGCTTCCTAATAATGAAAGGAAAAGAGATTATTATGTGAATCTATGCTTATCCCAATTGACAAACGAACTTTAATTCTAAAAAATTATGGGAAGTGAAGTTTTTCTTATAAAACTAAAGCACTAGTATCATTTATCCCCATAAGGAGAATATGTTCTTGTGCCCAATTATCGCAACGTGCCCCAGGGTGGATCCTCATGGATCTATGAGTGTATACGACTTAAATTATTTTTCTGACTTGAAAATGTCTTCTTGATTGAGTCTATTCCTTTGCGACATGATAAGAACGAGAAAGTAGCTCGACTTTTGATACTGTGAAGGGCATTGTAAGTTGAATCACTCATCTTATTGGTCTCGGATGACCATGATGAAATGGCCAACGCATGAAGTTGCCACCGATCATTTTCAGGCTAGGCATGATCGGATGCCTATTGAAACCTATGTTTTGAGCTATGAAACTCAAAACATTGATCCTGTGGTCTACTTAATATAAAGATTCATCATTTAGGTTTGAAAGTTAATTACGCACGATGAGGTATGAACTTCTTTGTGACACCCAAAATTAGTACCTTACTAGCTATGTCTTATCTCGATTATGATTCTTTTGATCTTAACTCATCATTATTTCAATATGACCCCATTTAATAAATGAATTTTGTAGAAATACCAATCTAGTTTTTGATGAAAAAGATTTAATCTCATATATGCCCAAGGAAGATAGGAAATATATATATTTTCAATAAAAATGACTAGATTTTACTTTGAAAAATGAAATATTTCATTTTTGGCACTGGAGAGATACCCATGTGGAATATTATCTTTAATTTTATTTAAAATGATTGGAAAACATGAATGCAACTAATTATCATAAAGAAATCACTTTAGTAAAGCAACAAATGAATTAACATAACATGGATCATTCAAGGGAATGATAAAGAAAAGGGATAGACTATTGGAATTTATCTCGCAATTGGCATCGATTATTTAGGAATAATCGAATCGATAATTTTTTAGATGCATATAAGTTTCTTGATTGAGCAAGATTTTTTTGACACATCCATTGAAGTTTAGGAAAGAAAAAAAATTATAGTTAAAAGATAAGGTTGGAGTATCCCTTTGGAAAGGTGGGGGTTGGAGTATCCTTATGGATGAGAAATAATTTTGACAAAAGAGAACTTTTACATCTTAACAATTTTGAAAAACGAAGTTAGACTATCCCCTCAGAAGGTCAGGGTTAGAGTATCCCTGTCGAAGAAAAATTATTTTAACAAAGGAAGATTTTTCAATCTTGATAATTTTGAAAAGCAAGGTTGGAGTATCCCCTCGAAAGGTCAGGGTTAAGGTATCCTTAAAAGTGACATGTTTGACACTCTTTAAAAAAATTGAGCTGGAAAACTTAAGTTGACAAAACTTTGTGGTTTAGAAAATGAATGAGCATTTTGACAACTTTTTACAAAAAAAATTAGTATGAATGAGGATAGTAAAGATGTAAAATATGTTTATACCTTGATACGAGCCTATGGGGGGTCAAAGCATGTTCCTTAGGTGGATCAGGGTGATATGGTGACATTCAAAAGTCACAAGATGAAGCTCAGGAAAACAACTCAATTTTGACCATAACCAAAAATAGGGAATAGCATCACACTGTCCTATTTCCTAAATTTATTCTAAATAGGTTTAAAGGCTTTAGAGGATGGAGAAGATACCGCTAGAAAGGCAATTTAACAAAGGTCAATGCAAAAGTATTCCCAATATCCCAAAAAGTCACTTTCTAAGGAAATAAATCCTCAAGTTTGGATTGATGATGTTGCTAGCAAAGCATACAAAGGATGAGGTTTGTCAAAATTTGAAAAATCACCCTAGACTCGTTTAGGACCATTTTAGAAAAAATGCTAAATGGATTTGCAAAAATCGTTTAGTGGGCCTAAAGTGCCCTACCCGAATACATGTTTAAATTTTAGAGGTTCTAGACAATTTAGATTTAAAAAATCATAACTCTCTCATCCAGAATGATCCAGGGGTGAATAAGACCTCATTTTAAAGATATTTCAACACACGTTCAGAGAAAAATATAAAAAAATTCATGAAAAATCATTTAGGATTTTAAAGTGATTTTTCAATTTGCAACAGTTATTCTACCAGCCAGGGACAAAGCAAAATAGGGAATATTTCCTATTTTCTTGATGTTTATGGGTCCAAACTAGAGTCATTGACATTCAAACATCCATGACTGAAGGCAAAAAGTGGCATAAGCATCACGAACTCATTTGCACAGCCTCGGAGTAGTTTGGGATGATGAAGCAACCTATTAATCATATTACTTAAGGTTTAGATTCAAGAATGAGGCATGAATATTTCGAGAACAAGTGTAAGTCCATTTTTATTAGAAAATTAGAAGATTTGAGCTCATTTAACCAAGATTCTAGATCTAGAAAACTTAATTTTCCCAAAGAATTTTTATGCTAACTTTAAGGAAAATATTAAGTTCATGCTAGTCCTTATTGGTTAAGGTTAACATGCTTAGTTTGGGGAGGTTTTGAAAATCAGTTTTTGATAGCCATCAAACATGCATTTGGACAAGAGGAGGACAACAAACATACAAGGGGGTGGCACATAACATGAATAGGGATTCTAACTTCACCAATGGTCTGGACGAAGAAACTGTAATGCATTTTGAAAAGAAAATGTTATGGGTGCTAAAAATGACAATGATTCATGCAAGCTAATGTATAAATGTGCTTGCAATATGTTAGGCTAATGATTCATCCATGGATTAAGGATAACAAGATGCATGGATATGGCATAAAATGCATGAGCAAGAGATATCAAACTAATGAGTATGAAATTATGCATTTTGCACATCATGGGGCATTAAGGCATCCAAATCTTAAACTACCACAACCAAAACCCACAATAATGCATGATAGTCCTAAGAGGGTGATGGAAACATGGAGATCTCACTCAAATGATGGAGGTGCTAAAAAAAATAAAAGTGATAAAGTAAGAAGTTATACTAACAAAACTTCATTTTTGGCCAAATAATTGGAGTAGTAGAGATGGCTTGAATTTCCCTCTTCTCCTTGTTGTTAATAAGCAAAAAAAAAAGAGAAAAATAATGAGGTTTTGGTTCAGGTATGGATGAGGGTGATTTTTAGACTGTGTAATGGTTGGGAATAAGTGTTTCGGGGTTGTTTTTAGGTGGTGAGTGAAGAGCTACGGGATTTGGTTTTCTTGATGTGGGAATGTGTTTTTAAAGTTGAAAATAAGCTAGAATCTAACCTTTTTTAACTGAGATATTAGTGGTCTATTTATACTAGCATTTTAGAGCCAATTTATAGATGTTTTTGGTTATTTCTAAAGGGGGACAAAGTGGTGTTAGCTTGGTGGCTATAGAATGGCTGTAGGAAGCAATGTGCTACAAATGTGATGGCATAGGGTGGCTAGTTTAAATGCTAAAATGATTTTCCAGCTAATAGGGTGGCTGATAGTGATCCTAGTCAACAAACTAGGGAGAAGTAGGTGATTATGTGACATTAACCTTTTTTATCTAATTTAGACTTTAAAAAAATGTTTTGATTAATTCAAAAGTCCAAAATCATAATTTGACATGGGTTTTGATCTTTTTTTATGCAAATAAACGAGTTAAGATTGAGTTTTTGATCAATGGTGGATGAGTTAAAAATGCTCAGACCATAGAAAATTAGCCAGTTGCTAAAAAAGTTAGCCTAGACAAAATAATGTGTCTACAGCTGCCCTTCTTTAATCGTTGCTGAGAACTAGAAATAGGGCAAAGACAAATAGATACTATTTTGTCTGAGGTGGAACTATGGTCCCCAAGACAAATAGAATTAGGAATAGGATAAATGACTATTGTGTGAAACTATGTTTATCCCAGTTGACAGATGAGCTTTAATTCTAAAAAAGGTGGAAAGTGAAGCTTTTTTATGAAACCAAAGCATCAATGTCATTTATCCCAATGAGTAGATAGAC